>CBVK0100455747.1:12184-24111 GCA_900067695.1 Picea abies
CTAAGAGAAATGTTGAAAAGGTTTCAAATGGAAGATTCTAAACCTGTGGGAACACGTATGGTTACTGTATGCAAATTAAGAAAGGATGATGGCCCACCTGATGTTGATCAAAGTTCATATAGGTTGATGATAGACAGTCTACTGTACATCACAACATTTCTTCCACACATAATGCATGTTGTTGGGATGGTAGGAAGATATCAGTCTGCACCTAAACATAGTCATTTTCTAGTTGTCAAAAGGATATTTAGATATTTGAAAGAAACAATGAACTATTGCCTATGGTATCCTAAGAATCATAATTTTCAATTATCAGTCTACTAAGATGTTGATTGGGCTAACTACGTGGATGAAAGGAAAAACATGAGTGGAGGTGCATTCTTCTTAGGAGATTCTCTAGTAGCATGGTTGAGTAAAACACAAGGTTCCTTTTCTTTATCAACTACAGAGGCATAGTACATTGATGCTGCTACCTGTTGCACTCAGGTATTATGGATGATTCCGACACTTGTAGACTTGGAGGTAAAATACGTTGCACCAATCCCAATTCATTGTGATAACATTAGTGCCATCAACGTGTGCAAGAATCCTTTATTCCAATCCAAGACCAAGCATATTCCCATAAAATACCATTTTCTGAGAAAGAAGGTCACCAATCAGATTGTTCAGGTCCATTACATTCCAACCACAGAACAAATTGTAGACATCTTTACTAAACCCCTAGCTAAGACACCATTTGAATATCTTCGATAGAAGTTGGGTGTCATCCCATCTCACACCTAAGAGAGTCCATCTTGTTAGGGGGAGTTTTGTGTTGATTGAATATCTTATACCTCCTAAAAATACTGCAATAGCTCAAGGGGAGCATGTTTTCTTTGACATTAATGTCGAAGGGGGAGAAAATAAGTGGTTCGGACCGGAAGCTATAGTTGGAGGTCCAAACAGGCTAGCACAGTGGTTCAAGGTTGCCATCAATGCCAAAGGGGGAGATTGTTGGCATGTTTTCAGGCAGGTGTGCTTGTCGTTGATGGTAAGATCAAAGTATGCAGTGATGGAAAAACAGGGACAACGTAATCTTAGGAGGATTAGCGCAGAGTCGCACGCAGTGCGTAGGTGTGTACCAGGAACTCATTGCCAAATCTCAAGAGAGATAGCATACCCATGATCTTATACAGATCAAAGGTCGAGGCCTTTGAAACTTAGAAGTTATTCCAAGTTAGGAGGATGTGTAAGCCCGGGAGGAGAAGTGACAGTGATCATTGGATCCCATTGAGAATTCCCGATGAACGTCAGATCTGAGCCCGAGGTCCGACCGTCGTTGGATCCAGGAGAACCTGCATGTTCTTTAAAGAGAAAGGTGAAGCAGGGTTACAAAATCACGAAAGCAGGAGACTGGTTTCGGATACCGAGAGTTGGAAGAGTCAAGACTCTTCATCATCAGGAGTCCCGAAATTGTGAATTGCGAAACGCTGAAATCTCGAAAGTAGGAGGACAGTTTCGGATATCGGGAATTGGAAGAGTCGAGACTCTTCATCATCAGGAGTCCCAAAATCATGAAATGCGAAATGCTGAAATCTCAAAAGTAGGAGGACAAGTTCAGATACTGGGAGTTGGAATTTTCGAAACACTTCATCACAGAAATACCGAAACGTCGAAATCCTGAAATAGGCACAACAACAAAGAGTTTCGCAGACTGGGAAATAACTCCATTTTGGAGTTCTGGATACTGGGATATGGAGGAGTCAAGACCTAATACTCTTCATCACAGGAGTCCCAAAGTGATGAAATGTGAAATTGTGAAATGTAGTTTTGAATAAGGCTTGGTCACCACCAATGGTCACATCGTTGAAGAGCTGTAGAGAAGAGCTCGAAGAGATAATTTCCTTTTTTTCAGAGTTTTGGGGATCGAGAGTTGGAAGAGTCAGAGTGACTCGCAACAAATTCGTGAAATGCGAAATTGTGAAATGCAGTTTCAAATAAGGCTGTGGTCACAGCCAGTGGTCACACTTGCAGAAGATGGAGGAAGGAGATAGTGCAACCAAGCTCCATTTCAGGGATCGTGACTTGGAGTGTTGAGACACTTGATCACACGAATTCCGAATTGTCGAATGTCGAAATGCCAAAATTGAGAAATGTCTGTGTAGCTGGTGTTCACCGCCGATGGTCATGTAAGTGGAAGGAGCTAGCATAGCTAGGCTCCATTTCAAGGTTTGCACTATAACTTCTAGAAATGACTGATGGTTTCTACCAGAGGACTCGAAGAGACTTCTATGTAATTTCTAGAGGAGCTAAAGAGTCTCAAGGAATCTACCAGTGGAATGAAGATTGGTCATAGAGGCGATTGATAGATGGAAGAGTGTTGAAGCCTATAACTACAATAGAGAGGTTGAACTCGACTGTAACAGAGAAGATGAAGATTCTCAACTGTTGGAGAGGTGAAGGAATCTCGGCATAACACCTAGTGATGATGGACGCATGGTTTTAACTGCCAAAGAAGCTAAAGAGTTGTTATGATGATCAGGCAGAGCACTCGACATGGGGAGAGAAAGTAGAAGCATGGCGAGATAGCATGCACAAGGTGCACAAAGACTATAAGAATGCAGAACAAAGAAGAGATGGGGGTTGTTGTTGAGAGTGATTAAGGTGTGTAGAAGGAGGTAGTGTGAAACAAATGAAATGCACAAAAGAGGAATGGTGCATTGAATGAACATGGCGCACAGAGAATAAAAGGCAGAAGAACAAAAAGTGCAAGGGATGAGTGCAGGAAGACACTGATGCAGGTAGAGCAGAGCAGTGTTGCAGAATAGTGATAAGTCTAGTAAGCCATTGATAAATATTGTATCACTGTAATAAGTTTTAGTAGAAAATTTATATTTCTTGGTGGTAGGGAGGTGCTAGGAAGGGTTGTTGTCCTCAGAGGTTCAAGTGGCTATTTGAACACAGGGAGTTGTAGCTTCCATCTAGTTGCAGCCAGAGAAACCAGGGTGGCAGGGTGGTGCAAGGGAGAATTGTAGTTCTCTGTTTTATAGGTTGGTGCCTGTGTGACTGGAAGTTGGTGCTTCCATCCAGTTGGTGCTTGAACACTTAGGGAGTTGTTGCTTCCTTCTAGTGGGTGCTAGAGAAACATAGGGAGTTGGTGCTTCCTTCTAGTGGGTGCTAGAGAATTTAGAGAGTTGGTGCTCTCAACAAGTAGAAACTTACAAAACAGAGGTTGTAGCCTCATTATGAGTTGGTTCTCATAAGTATGATAGTGTAGAGAATGTAAAGAATACTTATCAGATAAACAAGAAGAGGTTTTTACCCTTTATGGGTTTCCTCAGGAAATATTTGTCTCTGTGTATCTCATATGTGTGAATGATGTTGAATGTTCTATTTTTTACTTCCATGCATTATTGTGATTTTCATTGAGTGCTCTATAAAGAATTTAAAATAAGGATAATTTTTTAAGCACAGGAACAACTGATTCACACCCCCCACGCTCTCAGTTGTCTAACATCACCTACAGGAAAGTTTGCATTGAATCCTGAAACTATGTTGCAAACTCTAACAATGTGATAAATCCAAGTTGTAGGAAGGTTGGCACCTATCTGAGGGGGTTCAAATGGTTCCCTAGGAGGTATTTGGAAATGAGGGACATTTTTTCTATCACCGGATCAACTAGCATGCCCTGTTTCAAAAGGAATTTATCACAATAGACAAGATCCAAAAACATAGGGGCTAGGTGGATTTTATGTTTCACTTTGCTATAATAGCTCCTAGAGAAAAGAGAATCCAATTCAACCACTTGGGATTCGACCTCTTTAGAGTAGGAAGGAATGATACACTATAGATAGAAGTTGTTTTGTGGAGGAAGGGGTTGAGTCCATGACTCAAGAGAGGCATGCGAGAGCTGGAGAAAACACTTTCCCTGTGTGTGCTCATTTGTAATCTTGAGGGAATTGTTGTATGGATTCCTCTTAGTTATTGAAGACTCGTGAGAGGTGTATTATCAGAGTGTTAAATTATGTCTTTCATTTCTTTTTCTTACTTGAAATAAATTGTAGTCATTGAGGATTAGTGATTGCTTCTAATTTGTAGATTCATGAGCATCAGGGGATTTATTGTAATTTCCTATAAGTCATTATTTTTATTCAAGTACCTTACATTCATTTTTTACAGAGAAGATCCTTGCCTGGTGGATGTTATGATTTATGTTTTTATCCTCCATTCTTCTTTCATCACCATATAATATTGTTTTTTGATGTGCACCTCAATTTCCTTCAATCCATAAAGTTTTTACTTGACTCCGTGCCCAATGGTGTAGCCTATTGATCTGCATCTTGTTTCCCATTCCTTTTCTCTTTAGTCTTGTTGATATACCTACTAAACCTTATTTAAACATTCACTCTTAACTTTTAAATTGGTATTGGGCATGTTCTTAAAGCAGTATAATAACAACTCCTTGTGCTAACAAATTTGACACCTCTACTTATGAAGAAATGGTTGCCTTTCTTCGATGCAAGTTGTGAGCGCATTGATGAAATTCTAGTTTGGGTAAGGTTGTCGGGGCTACCACCCAAGTGTTGGACGATGAAATGATTTGGAAAATTTTGGAATACCCTTGGCACTTATTTGGACACTAACAAGTATTTTATTTTCACTGGGATGATGTTGATGGAAAGGATCCTAGTCTCTCTTAATCTTAGAAAAGGGATCTTTGAAAACCTAGAATTGACCCGGGGAAACAAGGTTTTTATGAAAAATCTTGATTATGAAGGAATTCCCTTAAAGTGTCATCGATTTCACAAACATGGCTATAGAGCCTCAAATTTTTCTTTGGTAATGAGCCACAAAAGGATCTCCTCCCTTGGTGAAAGATTCAAGAAAAGAGGACCACAAACCCAAGGTGATGTATCTTGTTTTGAACCCTCAAAACAAGACAGGTCGACTTTGGCTTCTCATGATGATTCTTTTCAAGGTGGTAGGAAGGATCAGAGGCACCATGATGGGGAAGCTTCCACTACCTCAGGCTCAGGATCGAGCTACAATCAATACACTACAAAGACAAACTCAACTTTAGGACATCTTCTTTGGCAAGGTATTGAAGCTCATATGCGTATGCCTCCCAAGCCCTTTTCTTCCCCTTTAATTTTTTACTTTCAGTGTTTATACTTTCTGGGAAAAAATCTATTTGGCCCTCTAAATAACATCTGTTTCTCCCCAGAAGCTCATCACTCTTACTCCCCCTCTTCATCAAATCCCCCTTTGTTCCTACTCTCACTAGCCCCTTTCTCAAACCATCCCTCTTCCTTTTTACCCAGCCACACACAAGACTCCTCAAGCATTTTTTATGGGGAAATTGTTCATTACCAATTGAGAAATAGACCTATTCAGGCCTCTGGAGAGTTACCTCAAAAATTGTATGGCTTGGGTCTAAACCCTACACCCGTAGTCTTAAGTAAAGGGAGAGGGAGAAAATATTTTCTAGCGAAGGCTCAATCTCAGGCAACCACTGACATGGAAGAGAGATGTCAACTTTCCATCACATGGGCCCTTAGAACATTGCAATTTGCCAACCCCCGGAGAGGTTTCAAAATGAAATTACTCTCCTTAAACTATAGGGGTTTGGTGAACCCCTAAAAAAAAAATTCCCTCCACGAGCTAGTGGAGTCTACTTAGTCAGACATCATCATGCTCCAGGAAACAATAGGGGATTCTCACCTAGTCATCCCTATTTTGGAAAATCTTTTCATAGGTTGGAGTTTCTTTGGGCTGGATGCTTTAGGGAGATCAGGTGGTTTGGCCATGGGTTGGAGGATCAGATCCATAAAATTGGAAAATTCATGGGGTTTTGCCTCTACTCTTGGAATGATAGTCAGAGTGGAGGACCTTGGCATGGTGTTCACAATTCTAAATGTATACGGCCCCTCCCAAGATTGCCAAAGTTATTGGGACAACCTCCTAGACAAATCCTTCACAAAGGAAATAAATCTCATTCTGGGGGGGGATTTAAATTTTTCTATGGGCCTTGTAGAGTCAAGGGGACATAGATCCCAGGATAATGTCAACATAGATTTTTTTAGAAGAAAATTGGAAGCATTCGACTTGCTAGACATTGCCCCTACCAAACTGCGTCCAACTTGGAGAAATAAGAGGATGGGGGATGATTACATTGCTAAAAGGATAGATAGTTTCTCAATCTCCACCCACCTGGTGGAGGTTCCTATCCTCCTCAAAAAATGGGTGGGTATAGGCAGAGAATCAGATCACTATCCCATTTTCCTGGAGGTTGCAGGAAACACAAGAAAACCAACAATCCCTTTCAAGTTTAATTCGGCTTGGTTGAAGGAGGAGGAGTTTATAAAACTAGTAAAAGAGTTGTGGATCCCTCTAAACCAAGATGAAAGGGAAGTTTTCCAATTCACAAACAATCTAAAAACTATAAATGGGCCATTTAGAATTGGAAATAAAGAAAAAGTAGTTGGCGGAGTAGGAACTCATCAACACGGGGGTTGAACTACAATCACTCTATGATTATGAAAAATGAGGTTTTTCATCTCCAAAAGAAAAAGAGGCTCTAGTTATGCTAGAAAAAAAGAGAAGACAACTTCTTCAAGCAAGAAAAGAGGAATGGAGACTGAAAAATAGGGCCCTTTGGCTTCATAGTGGGGATGAGAATACAAAATTCTTCCAATCTTATGCAAAAGGTAGAAAATTGGAAAACAGAATTTGGGGAATAAAAGATCCAATAGGGAAGAAGCTCACTTCTTTTAAGGACCTCGCATAGCTTGGAACCCAACATTTCCAAACTATTTTCTCTATTGAAAGATGGGTAACCCTAGATTCCATCATTCAACTCACCCTTAAATATCCTAGCTTTGTGGAAGATGAAGACAATAAGGATTTAATGGAAAAATTCTCTGAAGAATAACTAAAAGAAGTGGTGCACAGTTTTCAAAAAGACAAAATCCCAAGACCTGATGGGTGGTCCATGGATTTTTTTGTGGGATTTTTTTATCTAGTAGGAAAATATATACTCAAATTCGTAGAGGAGTTGAGGAAAAATGGGTATATACATCTTCCTTTCAATTCTACCTGCATTTCCCTCATCCCAAATAAAGACGATCCCATTTCAATGGAGGACTTCAGGCCGATCTCACTATTCAACTACGTCTGTAAGTTGACAGAAAAAATTATTATTCGCAGGATCAAAGTGGTCCTCTCAAAATCCATATCACAAGAACAATTCATCTTTCTAGTAGGAAGGTAGATCTATGAGGCAATTGGTGTGGCCTAGGAGGATTTACACACCATGAAGACCCATAATACCGAAGGGGCAATCCTCAAAACAGACCTCTCAAAATCCTATTACAGAGTCAGTTGGATTTTTTTGAGGCTATTGTTAACTCATTTAGGCTTTACTCTCCCCTTTATAAACTGGATTATGAGTTGTATTATGTCAGTTTCATTTGTAGTTCTCATCAATGGTGCAACTTCACCCTTTTTCAAAGAAGAGAGATGACTCAGGAAAGGTTTTTTGTTGTCCCCTCTTCTTTTTCTGATGATAGCAGAAGGGATCAATCAGGCTCGATTGGAAGTAAAAACTAGAGGGGATTTTCAAGGGATCTCTTTCTCGCAAATCCTTAGACTTGTTGAGAAATACTGATGGGGGGGGGTGAATCAGTATTTTGAGCAATCAATTGATTTTCTCTTTTCTTTCACTGAAAATCGTTAGGCTACTTTGTAGAGACCACCTATTGTATAGTCTTAAGAAAACAAGAGTGCATCCAAAGATATTATTATGAATTTATTCATTCATTAGATGCCTATTAAGTAATGATTCAGTGCAGTAACAACAAAATAAACCAACACACATGAGTAAGACACATGAACACCAGGATTTAAGGTGGAAACCCAAATCAGGAGAAAACCACCACTGCCGTTGTTTCTGTCTTCAATAATTGTTATTAAGAAAACGTTTTACAACAAGGTACTAGTGCAGACTCATACTAGTACACAGGCTTCTACCTGCAGAAAGCTGCAACCTTCTCTCATTTACCAGCCATTCCTAGAAGGGAGCTTCAACCCCCTGAAGATAGCACCAATTTCTACTGGTAGGATGCTTCTACTGAAGGGTTTAACCCTCAGACTCACTGTTGACCGCGTTTCATCAATTTTCACACTGGATCAGGCAGTTTCAACCCAAGATTCACATGTGTTCTATGCGCTGGCCATCATCTTCTTTTGGAAGAGACAGTTATGGAATCTTATTAAGACTTGAATCCGGAAATCACATCAATACACTATTTTCTAGTGGTTATGACAATAAATGAAATTATCTCGAAATGAAACACAGATCTACTGACTGCAAAGGCTGTTGCAAAAGCCTCCTAAACACACATTAAACAAGACAATAAACCTGAATATGATGCCTCCACTCTCGTAGTTGCTAAACCCTCAGCCGAGAACTCTCTGTCATTGCAGATCTGCCACCCACTGCCACAATGAGGTTCCTCCCTCCTCAAATCTTTCTGCAGCCTGCACAAATGACCTCAATAACCTGTATATGTGCCTACTGTAAAAAAATGGCCTCCACGTCCTCCAAAAGGGATCCCTGCCACCTATCACCATCCTTACCATCCTTTGTTGATTCTTCGGATCTCTTGTAGAAAGGGCATCGATCCCTTCTTAAGCCCATGGGTCAAGGCGCCATTCAACTCTCATCGGGTCCCATATTTATTGCTCGGGGGAAATCGGGCCCCTTTTTAAAATTTGAATTAAACCTACACGCGCCTTTTTAAAATGGGTTTCGACATCACATACGCTAGCCCTCCTGAGATTATCTCCCGATCAACGTGACCATCCCACCGTGACCATAACCTTATCCCATCGGGGCTATGGGGTTTGTGATGCCTCAATGCATACACCTGCGTGATTCCCGATCATCCAAATCCCAACACTCCTTTACGCTAACAGCTGTTCTCCACTACACCGCTGTCCTCCTTCTCTGTTGTGCTGACAGTTGTTCCCCACTGATCGGGGTTTCACTGATCGAGATTTCACAATGCAAAAATCCCTTGTCACCGGGATCTCCGATTTCCCGATGGACAAAGTGTCGACGACGCCCGATCCTTTGCCACGTGTCCTTCCAGATGGACGACTCTTGATCTTTCCGGGGTTTCAATACCTGCAAGTCTCGATGCCTAGTGTCTCGAATCTCTGATACGCACGATCGCGTGACACATGTCCCACCGAATGAACTGTTCAAATTCCATGTCGGGGTTTCCTTTAGGTATTTCCCCGATCCTTCGTTCATGGGAATACCGATTTGCCGATTCCCGATACGCTGGTCCTCCGACCGGCCTTTGTCTTTCCACCTGTCCTGCAGAGTGGCCCACATGCTATTGGGAAATCGCATATCGCGATTTCGCGATGTCTGATGCACTTGTTCACAGAAACTCCGATTTCCCGATGGCCAATATCCCGATGCCTCACCAGATTACTAACGCGTGTCTTGTCCTGATCAACAGCTGGGATTCTCTCTCCAATATCCCGATGACTTGTCCGGGTTTTCTCCTCTGCACACTAGGGCTTAACCTCTGCGCGACTCTTATAGATCCGACGGCTGTCGAGTTTTCTTCTCAGATCCTACGACTTAGATCTATTCTCCCCTCTCTGCGCTCCTCCTAAGTCTTAACCTTCATGCACCTTTTGCATATCTGGTGACTGACGGGTATCTGCTTCCAATGTGATGGCTCAGATCATGTCTGTCGGTGACGCTCTGCAACAATCATACGCAACCATCCAAAACTCAACCATACACTGATTTTCTTATAGAAAACTCTACATGAAAACTCTTTTGCCTCAGCCTTTGCCATCAATGACAATATTTCCAACAATCTCCCCCTTTGTCATTAATGGAAATACTCTTCCTCTATCTTTTTCCTCCCCCTTTGACAACAATGGAAAAGAGTGGACAATACCATGCTCCCCCTGAGATCATGCTGCATCTTCATAATAATCCTTTTCATATGACCATGCTCATCAACACCTTGCAACCAATTGAGGCTTTGGTACGTAAGTAGACCTGATCCTCTGCATGGCAGAGACTACTCCTAGTTTTTGTCGGAGATATTTGAACGATTCCCTAGGTAGAGGTTTGGTAAATATATCAACGACTTGTTCTTTGGAGGGAACATACTCCAATTTCACCTTTTTCTCAAGCACCTGTTCTCGTAAGAAGTGATATTTGATGGGACTGTGCTTGGTCTTGGAATGCATGACATGATTCTTTGAGATACTGATGGAACTTGTATTATCACACATAATAGAGACAGGGGTTGAGCATCTGATTTGAAAGTCTTGAAGGGTTTGCATCATCCAAAGAAGTTGAGTGCAACATGATGCTGCAGCCACATATTCTACTTCTGTTGTAGATAAGGCAATGGAACTTTGCTTCTTGCTGAACCAAGATACTAACCGGGGCCCCATGTAGAATTCACCACCACTAGTGCTTTTGCGATCATCAACACTTCCAGCCCAATCTGCATCAGTGTATGCATGGAGAGTAAGATTAGCATTCTTTGGATACCATAGTCCAAAATCTTGAGTTCCGTGTAGATATTTGAATATTCTTTTCACAGCCTGAAGGTGAGACTCTTTTGGATTGGCTTGAAATCGTCCAACAATCCCAACTGCATGCATAATGTTTGGTCTTGTCCCAGTGAGATACAGTAGACTTCCTATCATAGATCTATATTCTGGCTGATTCACCATGGGAGAATCATCATTAGAACTGAGATTGCATCCAGTTATCATTGGTGTACTTACAGGTTTGCAATCTTCCATGCCATACTTCTTGAGGATTTGCTTAAGGTATTTTGTTTGTGATAGGAAAATGCCATCTGTTGGTTGTTTCACTTGTAAGCCAAGAAAGAATGTTAGTTCACCAAGTAAAGACATTTCAAATTCTTGCTGCATATCAGAAGAAAATTTTTGACTCATAGATTCTTCATTACTTCCAAAAATGATATCGTCAACATATACAACTACAATTAGTAGTTTGTCATTTTCAGTTTTTGTGTATAAGTTGCTATCAGCAGATCCTTTTGAGAATCCTTGTTGACGGAGATATTTGTCAAGGAGATAGTACCATGCCCTTGGAGCTTGTTTGAGACCATATAGAGCCTTTTTAAGTCTACAAACAAGGGTTTCATCATTTCCAAAGATGAATCCTTCTGATTGTTCTATATAAACTTCTTCTTCCAGATCACCATTGAGAAAAGAAGATTTAACATCCATTTGATGAACTTTGATATGTTGGAAGCTTGAAAAGGCAAGAAACATTCTTATGGCTTCAAGTCTAGCTACAGGAGAAAAGGTTTATTCAAAGTCTATACCTTCTTGCTGAGCATACCCCTTGCAAACAAGTCTAGCTTTATTTCTTATAACCTCCCCATTCTCATTTAGTTTGTTTTTGAAAATCCATTTAGTTCCAATGACATTTTTGTCATGGGGTCTTGGTACTAATTCCCAAGTGTGATTATTTTCGATTTGATCAAGTTCTTCAATCATGGCTTGAATCCAACATTCATCTTTGCTAGCTTGATTGACATTGTGAGGTTCAACAGTGGACATAAAT
Organism: Picea abies; assembly: GCA_900067695.1. Classification (NCBI taxonomy): domain Eukaryota; kingdom Viridiplantae; phylum Streptophyta; class Pinopsida; order Pinales; family Pinaceae; genus Picea; species Picea abies. The sequence goes on from CBVK0100455747.1 coordinate 23,805, forward strand.
GCCAGATAGCTAGAAGATCCTACAAGAGTCCTTCTTGCTTGTACACCTGATCCCTTTTCTCCCAAAATTTGAGATCCTGGATGATTCTTTTGAACATATCTGGATGGAGCCTTTTCAGATAAATCCTCTTCGGGTTCTTCATTGGGTTCACTGTCTATATCATTCCTATTTGATGTAGAATGATGTATGTCATCATCTTCCTCAATAGTTGTTTGTTTATTCTTCCTCGACAGTTGTTTGTTTTTCTTCTCTTGGACCTGCAGGAGACTCATTAATAACAACATCAATACATTCAACAATCTTCCGA
>CBVK0100455750.1:829-18821 GCA_900067695.1 Picea abies
ACATGAAACAAAAGATTGATATTATGAAAAGCTAAAGCTGTAGCAGAACATCAACTTCTGTCTCAGTTTGTATTAAAATTCCATATCCTTGTTCTCCCATGAATGAGGATGATACTCTTACAAAAAATAAGAAGTATTTAAAGACTTACCACAGGGTAAAACATCCCTGTGGGAATTGTCAAAAAAGTTTACAAAAATCTTTGAATAATCTCCCCCAAATCCCTAATTTTGCCTATGACTAATAATTGAAAACCATCTCTAAACTGTTGTAGCATGCCCAATTGGTTAATGAAATTCATGGGTACCTGTAAATAGACAAAAAATACAGAAGTTAAGATAATGTTTATTGATAAAATTGGCAGAAAACTAATTCTGGCGATTTTGTAACTGATCTATTTTGAAAACATAATCAATTTTAATCAATCCAAATCTAATAGAATTATACTCAAACTTTTAAACAAATATTTGATCACTAAATCAACACAAAGCAAATCGCTCATGTCAGAAGTAGCCAAATCTATTTTCCAATTTTGAACAGACAAAAAGCATAATTGAAACAATCAAATAATAATAGAGATAGATATGCTCTGTTTAATTTGTTTTCACTAATTCAGGTATACAACATTGTTTTGGATAATTGAACAGAAATGAAATCATTTTTTAACCAATCAACACCAACCGCTTCTGTTGCTTCAACTATTAGCAAAATCGTTTTAAAATCCAAAACTAACATAGTTGTTTTTTTGGTTTAATAGATTTCATTGTATTTATCAGGCCAATCATTAATATGGATGCATTGCATACGTACAGGATTATACCAATTCATGCATAGGGAATTTTTTGAAAATCCATCCATAAGAAATAAATCAAACTAAGTCAGAACCGAGAGGATCTAACAACAACAAAATCGTATCAATCTAATATACAGTTGTGTTCTATTTTAGGAAACAAATCCTTTATACAGGTTGAATGCAGTCATAATCCAAACAAAAACATTTATCCAAAACGAAACAAAATCATATTTGGTAAATTGAAATCAATAGAATCTATTAAAAACAAACAGGATTAATCTAAAGCAAACCCCAATCGACTATATTAATTCAAACGAACAGAATTGCTTCAAAGAGAACCAAACTGAATCAGAACAAATCAATCTTTTATACTAAACTGAGAATAATAAAATCTCATTAATTATATCATAGCTGTGTCCGAATTTAGCGCACAAATTTCCCACTCATGATTCATAACGGAATTGTTTTGGTAAAATGAAATCCACAGAATCATTCTGAATCAAAATGAACAGATCTATTGAAAGCAAATCCAACCAATTATATTAATCCAAGCAAAAACATAAATGATGTTGAAATACATACTTGGGTAGAAAGAAAATGCTTCTTTTGACAGACTTCTTGATGAATCTGTGGATTGATCAAGGGTTTCAACAGGAAGTTGAGGCACAAGGCTGGACGGGCAGAAGGGGTTTTGAAGCACAGGTCTGGAGAAGTGATAAGCATTTTGGCAAATGCACACAGACCCAAAATGCATGTTCTAGCCACTGAAAATTGACCTGTAAAACAAGAGTTGGATCTCTGTATTAACTCACTTTATGAGGAAACCTCCCATGTTGAAGGTAAAGGGACTAAAAACGGTTCTGGGTTTTCAACGGTTTGTCCTAATTCAAAACCGTTTTCCCAGCATGCCTCATGTAAAAACGTGACTCTGGGGGAAATTACGGGGGCAATTTTAAACAATCTTCTCTGGAAAAAATGAAACCAAAACCAACTCTGAACACCATGGGGGTTCAATTCTCCCTTCAGGAGCTAGGAGAGAACATACAGTGGACATGGGTTTGGGTAGAGTTTGGACTCTTTGCCCAAAAATCAACAGAGGTAACCTGGTAAGGAGGTAGGCATTAATGTCAAAGTGTGTGAGGGTAGTGGAGTTATTCACTGCCATGCATCATAATTATGGTCAATAGTACCACCGTCGGCGTTCATAGTTGTTATACCCACTATAGCATAGTTTAAAACTCATGTCACTTGCTCAACCAATGGAACGATGGTAAGTATATAAACAAACGTGTTCAATCAACGTTATACCAAAGTTTCAAACCATCAATCATACGATTTAAAACCAATACCATATGTTTAACCATGCACCAATGTATTGTGACAGCTCATATCAATAATTTAACCAAGGTGCCAAAGGATCTTCATACAATCAACAAACCAATAGTTATGAAAAAATAGACATAGGTGTTATATTAAAAGGATACATATGAAAGATATAATCATAACCCCTATGTATATTAATGAAACCAAAGGTTAGGTAGGTCAAATAAAACACAAATCCAAATGCCAATGCCTTACAAACTCAATAAAACCAAATTACACAATCTATCGAAGCATGAGTATCGATCAAAGGGTCTTGCCAGCTGTATAATGATAAATAAAAGGTAAACACAATAGGCATATCGACAAAAGAGATAATGACAGTTCAAATAATGATCGAAATACGACTTTGAAAGACGAAGTTTTTCACGCTTACAGTCGTGAAAATAAAACAAAGGCAATTGTGTAAACGTCGCAGAAAATAAAAATTTCATTTATTTAAAGATTGCGACGAACAATTGATGTTTGCAAAACATAGGTGTAGGCAACTTATAAAACAATAGAAAAAAGTGAATTGGCTACCAACAGGAGGGGAGAGGAGAAGAGAAATAAAGAGAGAGATCTGCAAGCTAAGAGTGCAGACAAAACTCTATGCTTTCATCTAATATACTATAAAGCATAGTTATGTGGGCGTATCCCTAGGGAGAGGGTGAACCACATATACCTTGTTGTTGTGCGTGATTGATGTTGTGTTCTTCTGATCTCTGATATACTGTTAATGAAATATTGTGTTAGATATGAGATATAGTTCATGCAGTAGGCTTAAGAAAGATAAAGAATAACTAGATCTGTGTGAGAGTGTTTCCTTGGAGCTACTTTTCACTTCATCTAGTTGTAGACACCTGTGTCCTACAATCCCCTATAGCTACTTCGAGTGAGACTACATCTTCTTTGCAGGTGTTGCCGAAAGGTCCAATAGTTAGGGATTTTTGGTGAGCTGTTAGAACTGAACCCTGGGTCTGCCCATGTGCCAACAAATGGTTCCATTGTTGGGACCGAGATCTTCTTGAGGGAATGTCAAGGTGGTTTCCATCGAAGATAGAGATTCAGAAGTGGATAAAAGAACAAGATAAGGACTTTGCTGAATCTTAGAATAAGGACCCTAATATTAGTACAGAGGATTGGTTGAAAAGGTATATCTTTACTAATATACACGATAATTTCTTTGGAGGAATTCATAAGGAGCTATACGAGTGGCTAACCAGATTAGTAGATACCCAGTTTGAGATTAGAATTAAACTGCCTGTGGTTTAGACATCGATGCTGATCAAAAAGGTCAAGAGAGTTGATAACGTCATGTCGAGAGCAGTAGATCATTGGTTTGATAGTACCATTGGAGGGTATATCACTGAGTTTTCTATTGATAGAGTAGAATCATATAGCCAAGCAGAGAGATATTTCTTTAAGGGACTGAGAGGAAAATTTTTACATTTTCTAAAGTTGAAGATCAAGACGCTATTGAATGAGAAGAACATCTTGAAGATACAATAGTGGGTCATATTGAAAAATCTAATGTTCAATAATTCAGATAGTGACAACGACATAGAGTTCGGACACACACGTAGTGAGAGAACTTTTAGAGAAGTTCCTTTGGTGGACTTGTTTGAGAAGAATCATGAACCACCAGCACAGGAAGAAGAGTTTTACAGTGGAGAAGAAGAATATTTAATGAACGAGGAACATTCAAATTCCGTTAGGGAAGAAGAAGGGAAGGCCGAAGAACCTCGCCGAGAAGAGTCAAAAACTTCAGGGACTGCGTAGACTATTGAAGTAAGTACTATTACTCCTCTTGTTGTTTTAACATAATTGAGTAACCAGAGTAACCTAAGTTATCAGAACACTCAGAGAATTGGTACAAGTGGTTTAGTGCATACTCAGTTAGGAACCCTAGGAATATCTATGGTAGATGAAATGAGGTTACCCACCTTTAGGGGATATGGATCTGAAGATCCTGATCAACATTGGTTCTTATGCGAAGCTGTATGGAGTATTAAGAATGTCACTAATGAAGCTATTAAGAGAGCTCAACTTAGTACTACGCTAAGAGACCACACAATGAGCTGGTACATGAAGTTCATCCAAGGAGTTTTCCAGCCAAAGCCGCTGAACGAGATCAAGACTGTGTTGATTGCAGAATTCAAGAAACCCAAGTCAGAGTCATAGTGCATCATAGAGTTGAAAGAAATCAAGAAGAAAGTATAAGAACCTATTTGGGAGTTTGATCATAGGTTTAATACCCTGACAGGCCATTTGAGTTTTTAGATTCCAGACAAACAGAATAAAGAATGGTTTATTGATGCCCTCTTACCACACATCAGAGTCCCTCTGATGCAATAAAAGATTGCTTCTTAAGATGAGGTGCTAGAGATCACTATGAAACTAGAATAAACCCCTATGGGAGAGTCCATCTTATGTATGAGTCAAATTTTGAGTTAGCTAACTAGCTTATCACCGCAGGTCGAAGATATGAAGAAAGATAAGGGAAAACAAAAAAGAGAAGATATTTGGTGTATTAGATGCAAATTAGAAGGTCATGATAAGGAGATCTGTCCTCTATTCCATGAGTACTTGTCTTCAGGAGCCCTGAGCCCTTTGAAGCAGGTTACTCTACCTTAGTGTGAGGTATGCATAAATAGACATTGCCCTGGAGAATGCTATTACATGAAAAAATATGTCCAGAGACCTACCAACCTTTACTTCACATTCTGTAAATCTGTGGGGCATGATGAGAAATATTATAGGGATTATGACATCTTGCATGAAATATCAATAGACACATATAGAATTCAAGAAGAAGTACAACAAGAAGGAAATACTATGCAGTTTAACAACCCAGGAAGAGGAAACTTCAAACCTCGTGGCGAATTCATAGGAAGAGGACAAGGACGAGGCATGGGCCAAGGTCGAGGTCAAATCATTTGTTATAACTGGGCATAGCTAGGTCACTTGGAAAGGGATTGTTAGAACCCTTGTACCACTTACAATTACTGCAACTCATTTGAACATGTCATAGAAGATTGTCCTGCACTATTAGCCAAACTTCAGGAAAGATAAGGAGGAAACCAACAAGTACAACTAATCTCAACAGAACCTTACAGATTGGATCCTAGATTCATTGTTATCACTAGAGGAGGTAGTGCTACAGGAGAAGACAGGGTGACTCCAGGGAAAATTACTGAAGAATCAGGAGTTAGAAGAGATGTGGAGAAGACACGAGAGTTTGATCCAAATAAAGAGAAGAAGACATTTGAAGAGGAAATAAAAGAGTTTGGAAGAGATCATGCTTCTTCATCATCAAAGGCACAACCAAAAGTGAGAGAATGTGGAATGCCCCTGGCCTTTGATTAGTTTTCTTCGCCCAGAGAAGGAAAAGAGGTAAGCAGACTTATAGAATTCTTATGTACTTGCATTAATTTGATTAAGGATGAAAAATCCATACAAGAACTACAAAATTTGATCAGAAAATATGAGATAGAAAGAGTATATCCTCTACTGAATAAAACAATACATAAACTATCCAAAAAGAGAAGGACAAATAAGGAACTACACCTTAACTCCCAAATTGGAGATTATGATATAGATTATGTGGTCCTCGATTTAGGGTCGAAGGTCAATGTTATGATGAAGTAGACCTAGGCACTGATGGGAAAAAATAAGTTGATATATTCCCCTATTAGGCTTAGGATGTCTAACAAATAGGCAATAAGTCCCTTTGGTAGGCTGGAACATGTCCCTGTGGACATCGACAGGGTAAGAACATTTGTGGAATTTGAGGTGATTGAGATAGCTGATGATAGTTGTCCTTATCCTGTGTTGTTGGAATTGATTGGGCTTTCAACAATTCCACTTTTGTTGGCTTAAAGAAAATAAGAATAACATTCGAAGGTGATGGCCTTAGGGTCATTGCACCTATGGATCCCAACGAAGCTTGAAGATACATAGAACCTATCAAAGAGGAAGACCATGAATATGAGCTAGAGAATATATATAAATTGATAGCAAGACAACAAGATTACATTAACCCTCCAACATATGGGAATTTAAGTTGGTGAAGTGACAAGCATACTCATCGGACTCAGAAGAAGCACTGGAGAACCGGAAAAATGTATGAACTTTCTATGCAGAGATGTGCTAGATTGACGAAGGAAGTTCACTGGATTGGCACAAAAGTAAGTAACTTGCCCACATTTGATGGTTTAAATCATTTAGAAACTTTCTTAATGGAATTTCAAGAAGTTGTACTAGTACAACAAATATGTTGGCATTGGATGAGGCTTTGAAAGCTACTCTAGCAACATGGTGGGGGACACATTAAAAGAACATCGTGGATTGGATGCAATGTCACTCTTTGATGACAACGCGATTTTAAGACAACATTGAAGGATGCAAAGTTAGATACACAGGTCAAAGATGTCCGAAGGACCATGTGCGAAGTTGTGAGGAGGCCTAGAGCATCATTCCTCAAGAAAAATGGGTGCATAAGTTCATCAATACTCTAGACACAATGCTTATCAATTGGTATCTTCAAGCAGAACTGTGCCTCACCACTTCAGATTGGTATGGTATGAATCAGAACTTTGTAGCTACATTTTTATTTTAAAGTCAACATCCCATTGTGGACCAAGCTTTACAGGTTGTTAGAAATAAAGTCTTTGAGCAGGCACCTAGCCTCCCTGTGGAGCAAGAAGAGGATGAATGGATTGCACCTCTTCAGAAATTGCAAGGATGTTACTATATCAATTTCAATGAAGATGATGATCCTAGGAATGTGAACATCATAGAAATGGAAGGATAGAGAGACATAGAAGGACTAGGAGTCGAACTACCTTTCATTGGAAAGCTGAAAAAAATCAAGAAAGTTAATATTGGAACAGAGAAAGCACCTAAGCTTGCTAATTTTGGGGATTACTGGGATGATGCCACCATTTATAAGATCACATAATTACTGCATGAATATTTGGAATTGTTCCCAACCAATTTCACTAATATGAAGGGCATAAAAGGGCCCATGGGAGAGATGAAGATCCCCTTGAAACCATATGAAAGGATAATTAAGCAGAGACTCTACAGATTGAATCCCAAATGTAAGGAAAAAGTTAAGATTGAACTAGACCGAAGGATGGAAGTAGGAATCATATAACCTGTGGAGGAGTCAGAATGGATTAGTCCTATGGTGGTACAAGATAAGAAGACATGAGAGATCAAGATTTGTGTAGATCTTAGAAATCTGAATGATACGTGTTTGCATGACCCATTCCCTACACCATTTATAGACGAAGTGTTAGATATTGTAGGAGGACATGATGTATATTCCTTTAAGATGGATTTTCAGGTTATCACTAGATCAATATTGCCAAGGAAGATCATCACAAGACCACATTTGCAATAGAATGGGGTTCCTACGAGTACACAGTGATGCCTTTCGGATTGAATAATGCACCAACCATCTTTTCTAGGGTGGTGGTCGAAGCATTCATGGAATTTTTACAAAAATGTTTGGAAGCATATTTTGATGATTGGACTGTTTTTAGCTTATTACAAAATCATATTGAATGTTTAAGACTAATGTTGGATAAGTACAGGCAATGCAAAATTTCCCTGAATCTGAAGAAGTGCATCTTCTTTTTACCCTTTGGAGTGTTGTTGGGCCATATTGTGTGTAAGCAAGGGTTGCTGGTAGATCCATCCAAGATTGCCATTATTGTTGATCTACCCCCTCCTACTTCAGTAAGTAGCTGCGCACTGCACTGGGACATACTGGTTACTACAGGAAGTTCATTAAGGTAAATGCATAGATTACAACACCCATGGAGAGGCTTCTGAAGAAAGATTGTTAGTTTCAATGGACATAAGAATGTCAACAAAGCTTCGACACCCTGAAACAAAAAATGGTTACTGCGCCTATTATGGTTTTCCCAGATTGGAGAAAGGAATTTCATGTGCATGTCGATGCATCATCTATTGCACTAAGAGAATTGTTAGCACAAACAGGAGTAGGAGATATTGACCACCCATTGGCCTCTGCTAGCAGGAAGATCTCAACAACTGAGATAAATTACACCACCACTGAGAGAGAAGGTTTAGCCATGGTGTACATGCTGTAGATTTTTTTTCACTACTTATTGGGAGGCCACTTTAAGATGTTCAGTGATCACTCTATGTTGAAATACCTGGTCAACAAGCCAATGTTAGGGGGAAAAATATGCATATGGCTACTGTTATTTCAGGAATATGATTTTGAGATTATGGTCAAGCTAGGGAGAATGAACAAGGGACCTGATCATTTGTCTAGGTTGGAATATGGAGAGGAACCTACTAGTTTGGAGGATACACTACTAGATGCACAGTTGTTGGCCATTAGAAGGGTTGATGACCACGTCACTGAGATAGTCCAGTTCCTGTCAACGGGAATGAAACCTAGTGAATATACAATCATCCAAAAGAAACAACTAGTAGTGCACGCTGCATATTTTTCACTTATAGCCAGACAGTTATACAAGATGGGACCTGATGAGATCCTGAGGAGATGTGTCATGGAGGCAGAAAGACCACTGATTTTAGCAGAATCACATGAAGGCATCATAGGAGGACACTACAAAGGGAAAGAAACATCGCAAAAGGTTCTTAGAGATGGCCTCTAGTGGCCTAGTTTACATAAATATGCCAAGGAATACTATAAATCCTAGGATGTATGCCAAAGAATTAGGAATCCCTCTCGAAGAGATGAGATGCCATTAGCACCACAACTGACTTTGTAGGCATTTGATAAATGGGAAATTGATTTCATGGGACCTATAAAACCACCAGGGAAGCACACATGATCTAGATACATCATTACTATGATAGATTATTTGACAAGATGGGAAGAAGCAAGCGAAGTTAAGGAATGTAGTGCAACTACAATTGCACAATTTATATTCGAGGATATCATAACCAGGTTTGGATGCCCGAAGACCCTAATGAGAAATCAAGGCACACACTTTATTAATAAGACTATTGAAGCTTTGACTCAGGAATTTAAAGTCCTCCATCAGAAGAGTACTCCTTACCATCCACAAGTGAATGGGACAGTCGAATCTTTCAACAAGATCTTGGAGACAATGCTGACAAAGATTTACAGTGTGAACAGGGATTGTTATCACTGAAATTGCATCCGCAAATGGTTATAGGAATCCAACATCTTCAAATAGCTATTAGTTCACCCATGGATGAAAAATCACCAAAAATGCATTTCCAAAAGGTCCAAAACTATACAAATAGTCATAAAATTAGCATGCACTAAGGATATACAGGAAGCATGCACACGTGTGCCAGTCGAAAACATTGGAAAAGTGCACATGCACCCAATGTGCGCCTGTGGATGCAAAAAGCTATACACAACTCATAATGACACATTTATGATATTGGTCGGCCTCCCACCCACTTCTGGTTCAGCTTCCAAGTCGATTTAACATCCAAATCTCGGTTGAATCCAGCTGGGTGGCTGGTCAAAGACCTAAAGGTGCCCTAAATAGCCCCTTGTTCACACTAAAAGCTGGTTGAATAATGACTCAAAGTTATGCTATAAAAGGAAGCCATGGGTGCACTACATTTTCAAGGGAATTCATTTATATTGTTATGTTGTTGGTATTCTCTTGGAGGATCCTCTTTCCTCATCAAGAGTATGCTAGCACCATTAAACTTAGCCATTTATATCACCTCTAGAATGAATGTGATTTGGATTCTCTTTACCATTTCATCCTAGTTTCTCATTTGTAAGAAGAGCTCAATATTTGGGGGTTCAAGAGCCATCCCTTGGAGGAAGAGGGGACCCAAAGTATCTATTTATTCTTGGTGTTTTCTTTCCACTAATACAATCCTTTCCATTGGTAGCATGAGTCTTGTTTGTTCCTTGTCCTTATGTTCTTATGCACTATAGTTTAATTGTTTTTATCATTCTTAGTTTAATTCTTTGCTTATCTTTTATGCTTTATTTTTCTAACCCTTTTCTTTACTGCTATCTTTCCTAGTTGACCCAATTGGGCTTGTAAGCACCATTATTTTTCTCATTTAGGTGACAAAAGAGGAGCAACATATTGGGGACTCCACTGGGGAAAGGTATCAATTTCCTACCCCATTTGGGTTATTTTAGCTCTTCTTTCTGTTTATTTAACCTGTAGGTACCATAACCAGCCCAAGTTGACCTGCAAAACATCAAATTCAAAGCTGAGTTAAGAAAATTCTGTCCGAAATTTTCGTCACGGCCGTGTGATAGGTGTGCGCAGGTTTATCGGCCCATAGTTGTGCATCGTGTGCACGTGAGCCAAAACCACTGTATTACTCAGTCCCTTCTGTGCACCTACGCCCATAAGTATCTTTTAGTTCATGCATTGGCACTCAAAGTGCCTCTGTCTATTCTGAGACTCGTGCACCTGTGAAGAAAAATACACATTGTAATCTTTTTGTGATCTGTGGAGCACCCATAGCCTTATTAAAATTGATTCCATGCATATTGTAATTTGCACCACACTTACATTCCCTCAACATATAAAGGGGTTAGTCAAAACATAGGCACTTAGGGGGTTAAAATCATAATTTTTTCCTCTTTTTGTTTTCATGTTGCCACACGGATGACTTGCTTTGATTAAAGGTTAAGTGGGAATCATTCTATATCACATTTAAAACTTGCATTAGGACCAGAAATTGGATATCAATCATTGAGTATGCTCTTCTCTCGTGCTCCAAAGTGATCTTGAGAATCAGAAAGAGGTTGAGGGACAATTTCATCTCCCTTAAAAAGACAAAATCTTTAGGAGAGGACAACAACCCCCCTCGGGACTCCTCTTAGTTTGTTTTTGAAACACATCTTAAAATTGTAAGGGCCCATACATGCCCACATGCTACAAAGATAGGATAGTGTTGAAATTTACTTTCTTAGATTAAATCACTAGGGAAGTTTAAATTTTTTGTAACGGGCCCATACATGCCCACATGTCCACAATCTAGGATAGTTTCAAAGCTTTCTTAGATTAAATCACAATAGGGATTTAAAGGAATAGTAAGGACCCACATGTCCACATGCTAGTTTCCTAGGGACTTTAAAATTCTATAAGGTTGTACCAATGACACATAGTAACTTAGGTAATCAAAACTTGTAAGGACCAAGTGAAGTCCACATGTAGCAAGGTGACACCTAAATTATTAAAAAATTGGCACACTTTCACTTGTTCACACACAAAGTTCACAAATCACTCACATAGTTTTATCTAGAAATCATGGAGGTTGAAGTAAGTTTCCTCCATTGGGATTCTGAAATGCCCCACCCCTTCTCTTGACAAGACTATCCACTCCCACTTAATTTCAATGAGGTTAGTTTACACCCCCAATCTCTCAAGCAACCACACCTAAAATATTTATAAAAAGTCACTAAGTTTTCCTCCACAGTAGGTGCCAAAAGAAATTTTTTAGTCTCGATAGGATCTCGGGGATAGGCATCCAAATAACTCCCCGTTATTTGGTTCTCACATCGTCAAAACAATAGAAGTTGACAAATAGGGAACTTTTAAATCCTCCAAGTCAAGTGTTCCTACACCATAAGGCAGAGAGATACCCATGAAGGGTTGAAGGCCGAGGTCTGGTTGTTCTATGCATCCCCCCTTGAGGCACCCACCTCTTGGATGGGATCCATCCCATGACCCATTTCTTAAGACAAAAATCTAAATGTTGCACTTTGACCAAGGTACCTAGTGACTAAAATTTAGGACAACCACCCAGGTGGCAATTGTGGGCTGCAGTTGCACCTTGATAAGATTTTGTGCAGCTATTGGGAAATATCGTCAGCTCTTTCGAGATATGCCCCCTCTACCCATCATTATAACTGATTGCTTCATCCTTCACTAGTTTCTCTTCCGGTGGCTTCAGACCCCATTGTTGAGTGCTATTGGAAGGTCTAGTGTTATTTGAGAGGAGAGATGTTACGTCTTTTAGGACACGAACATTTTCTTTCTTTGTTCTCCCACACGGAAAAAATCCACCTATCCACCTATATGCTTCTTTATAAAATTACTTTATGTATGATTCCCTTCTGATTACATATGACTGGGAAATATATTGTGAAGGTTCAAAAATTGCAGCAAAGGCTCTTGTTTACTTATTGCTCTCACCACCATTCACACACATCCACTCAACTAGTTGGACATCATAGGGGACCCACAGAGCCCCTATCATTCTAGATGCCTGCTAAATCTCCCTCCTATTCTAGGGGGAGCTCCTAGTCTTGCCAACTCATTAGCTCCACCTTCTCACACCCCTGTGAGTGCCATTGTATTAGGATCAACTTTACTTGGTTCACCTTACTTGGGTCCACTTCCCAAGGTCAAACATCCCCACACTCCCCTTTCCATGGAAGTAGGTGACCAACTTCTTCTCAAGGGGGATGTACAAACCCACCTAGTCCCCCTCAAGGTTTAGGTACACAAAACACTCACACTATGGCTGAAGCTAATCCTCCACCACCACCTCAGATGCCTTACTTGGCTTCCCTCAACATACTAGATCTAACTAAACTTACCAATGATCCTATATTGCACAACCTCGCATGGCCTGCAATGCCTACCAAGCTCCCTTAAAACATCCCCAAGTTCGAAGGAAAATTGGGAGACGATCCCACCAACCATATCATGACCTTTCACTTATGGTTCTCTTCAAACAACATCACGGATGATTCCGTCTAATTGAGGTTATTTCAACGTACACTCACTGGCCCATCAACTAAGTGGTATGTAGAAGAAAAATTTGGGTCCCATGTGACCTTTGAATCCTTGTCCAAAGCATTCTTAACCTTCTTTCAACTACCAATTCGTCATGACAATGGCCTTGAACTACTCTCAGAATTTAAACAAACCTCGACCATGCACATTGCTGACCACATTCATGAATGGCATCGGCAGCGTAGTCTCTGCAAAGCTGAAGCTACTCTACAACAATGTCTCAATTGGTTCCTCAAATCACTTGTTTCCCTCCTTGCCAAAGATGTGGCCACCACCTTCCCCTAGTCTGAAGAAGAATCCATTAGTAAGGCCCAACAGTTCAAACTCATCTATTCCCAGTCATGATACTTATATACAGTACTCCCTGACACCCCTAGACCTATGCCATTCAGCTAGGACAAACCTGGGATGTCTCACTCAATGGATGGATTGATTGGTACCACTCCACACCATAATTCACATCCCCAACAACCACCAATGTATGGAACCCCTCAGTATCTGTTGGCATATGGAGGAATACCTTATTATCCTCCTCCCCCTTATCAACAACCAAACCCTGTTACCCTACCTCCACCCATAAATGGACCCCCGTCAGCACCCACAATACGCCCACCTGTCCAACCAAGTTTTGGTACCCCCTCTACCATAGCTTATACCCTAATCACTAGTGAAAGAGCCACACCTTCCTATGTACCCTATAGATCATCACAACATAATCCATACTTTCCATTTCTTGGTCCCCCACAACCCATGGCTCCACCACAAGGACACCCACACGCTGGGGATAATTTTGTTCAACCCTCTCCCATTCAACAATACCAAAATTTTGAACAAATGAATATGGCCAACCTGACCCATCAGTCGAATAATGCCAAAAAGAAAGGAAAAAACTCGAACAATAATAATCCAGGGCAAGGAGGAAACCATCCCCAACAAAACCAACCAGCTGGGGGCAACCAGAATCCAGGAAACCAGAACCCTCAAGGGGGAAATAACAAAAAATTCCAAGGAAAGAACAACAAAAATATTCAGACAAACTTCCCTTGTGTCCTTTGTGGTGAGTTTGGTCACTATACTCACCATTTCCCCTAAATAGCTGATTTTAAATGGATGAAAGACTCTGTGAATGGACTACATCCCTCAGCACCGCCTGCCCCTCCGCAGGCCCCACAACAATATGTGCAACAACCACCCCCAGCCATGCTACAAAACCCCATTCCACACCAAGGGGTGATAAATACCCAAGAAGACATGCATTCTACCCCACCACAGTTGGGATAGTATCCCAATACAGGAAATCCTACCGATCGCACTATCCTCCTCACCAGTGAGGAAGAAGTCCTTCTGCAAACACGCAATTTTCAATATAGCACACCCTTTGAGTCTTCTCCCACCACCTCAGAAGCAACCCCAGTCACAAATGGACCCCCCTTAATGATTCCTCACCCTAATATGGAAATACCCCTTCATATTCCTCGCATCCCATTACGTAGGAATGTCCACAACCCTCAGGCTAGGGTGGCTCATAATTATAGTTTGGCCGATGACTTGGCATAATATTCGGCTTCCATGTTAGTATTAGAAGTCCTTCAAACTTGTCCCACTCAGCAAAAGTCATTACTTTCTGCCCTGGGAGCATTTGACCTTGCTGATACTTGACTCATCACATTTGATCTTGACAGTGGAGAACCTCGCCTCCCCTCTCTTATCGCTTTTCAAATCCTTGTGAAAATACAAAACATTACCATTCATCGATGCATCATTGATGAAGGTGCATCCACATGTATCATGTCCAAATCCATATGGCAGAAACTTGGTTCCCCCGAACTCATACCATATTCCATTACCTTAAGAGCTTATGATGGACGACCATGTTCTCCCAAAGGGCTCTTCCAAAATGTCCCTGTAGAACTCGGGGGAAAACCATTCTCATTGATATTGAGGTTATCGATGCCCTACTCAATTACAATATCTTTTTCGGTCATAGCTACATGTATGCTATGAAGGCAGTTGCTTCTTCTGTATTTTGAACCATGATGTTCCCCCATAATGGGAAGATCATTACCATCAATCAAGTTTCACATTATGAGCCTGTTATCCCCATTTTCTTGGGATAACTAGGAGATCATGTCTCAAGGTCCAAAGGTCCTAGACATGGAGTACTGAGAGCAGGATTGACCTGAGCATGGCCCTGGAGGGCCCATGTTTCTTCTTTTTCATCAGAGTTGTCCTGTCAGCAGCAGTAGCACCCATCACCTTTGGTTTGGACCTGTATCGGAGAAGACTCTTGCTTCATGAAGTAATTGGTCCAAGTATCATGGTATGTGTTGTATTTAATCATCATAACCTTTAGATATATGCATCAAATTCCTTTTATTTTTGACGACTACTTGGATCTTACATTAACCCACTTGACCATGGTTGGGGGGATTGACAGGGTACCCTAGCAAGCTTGTACCCATAGGTTTTGGTTTTCCACCAGGGGGAATTTTGAAGATCCATCGTCCACTCCTGTCATATCATCACTCTTACATCTTATCTCCCACTCATCTACTCCATTCCCCTAGTTTGGAAATTAGGATGATTTGTTTATGGGGTTACACCTTATCTCATGGGAAGAAGGGGGTAAAGGCCCAGAAGGTAAAAGTAGCTGGTGAAAGATAAAAGCCATAAAAAATGAAACCTAGAGATGCCTCACCCAGGGATCCCCAAGAAGGCAATAAAAATCCTCTCAGCAAGAAACAAGAGGGACCCGAAGAAAAATGACAAAACAAGACCTAGCCAAGAGGATGGGGGGTCTCATCATGAGCCAACCCATTATGTTCATGGGTACCTAGCAGTATGACATTGCCATTATCTAGTTACCACGCCAGGGCAGTGACATTTGGTTGCATGGCCAAGGGAAAGGGGGTCTCATCACGAGCTAGCCTTATCATGTATGTGAAAGTGCTTGTGGGTAACATTATCATCTTTGGTCACCATGCCAAGGCAGTGTCCTCTAGTTAGACATTGAAATAAAAAAAGAAAAAGCAATAAAGAAAAAAAAGAATAAAGGCAATAAGGGTTTGGAAAGAATTGCACCCATGACGGGTACAACTCACCTTCTACAAAGGCACCCATAGGTAATATCACCTTTGTCTTTCACTCTATCCATATGTTTGGACATCCCTTGACCACATCACCTTGTATTACATGGCTTGGATGATATCCTCTGGAAACTTTCCTTCCCCTATGGATGCTGGCCCAATAGAGTATTTTTTCTTTTTCTTCAGCTTTGTATAGTAGGTCATTGTAATGTCTTTGAGCTATTGGATGATGTATCAGGGGTTTATGCATGTATTTGATAAAATTGATGATGAAATATGATTGACATTACTATTATCCCTGTGATTAGTGAGCCCATGGAGGTCAAAGTTTTTGATGTGTAGGACGATGTCCAATAGACAGGTACCATTTGGACTGGTACACATGGGGAGATGATTAGTTCGGACCTCCATGGGGTTGAAGAGCCCATCAGATGGTGGCTGGGACCCCATTAGGGGCAGAGACAGGACAGTGGTTTGATGAGCCTTTGCACATGAGAAGAAGAAGGACGTTCCACCAAGGACACTTTGGCTAAGCCCAACCTATGGGGGTTGGCCCACTTCAGATGGAACATTTTCCTTTTGATGGATAGGACGTCACCCAGGAGGCTTGGATGTCATCTTGAGTGTGTGGTAGTTGGATAGGATGGATGGCACATGTGGCATCTTGGAGGAGCCCTAAAAGGGCTAACGTCTAACTTCTGGATGCTGGATTAGCCCCAAAAGGGGCCAACATCTCCCTCAGAGGGGCTTGATGTCCCACCTTTTTATCATTTATGTCTTTTACTTAGAAGTTAGTGTAAAAATAGTATGATTTTGGTTATTAGCCTTGTTGGCTATGTTTAATGACCTAATTTTTAATTAAAGGTCATGAGATGCTATAAATTGAGGATGTTTTTCCCTCATTTGAACATAACAGAACAACTCACACTTGTGAGGTCTGATTTTTGTGCCCTTATTGGGTATTTGGTCTTTAAAAGTGAGGCACACTTGTTAATGGGAGGCTTTTCTTGGCATTTCTCTTGAGGAAGGTTTACAACTAGGGTTTGCACATGCTTTTCTTCATGATATGTAAGTGTTTTTTCCTGCAAAACTTCTTGATTGAATGGTTGTAGGTTAGTATTCTTGCATTAACTTATAAATTTGTTGATTTTAAAACCCTAGGTGACAAGCACACAAGTAGGTTCTTGTCATATGTCCCCTTAGAGAGAAATATTCAGCCATTGAAGGCGAAAGATAGAGCCTAGCCTTTGCTACACTCATCTAACTTCATCCCTTAAGCTAGTTTTTGATTTTAAAGGTTAAAAGGAGGGTGACGTCCTAGGCCTAGGTTATCTACACCTAGGGTCATCCATCTTTTAGGGTTTTAGTGATAGATACTTGTCTTTACAACACTCTCCCTCATTAAATCCTCTTGTTTTAACCCTCTTCTTATGCTATCCATTTTCCAAGTTTGACCTAAAGAAGGAGGAAAGAGCACAAGGCCTTGCTTGAGCAACACTGGAGTGAACCTCTTTCCCC
Organism: Picea abies; assembly: GCA_900067695.1. NCBI lineage: Eukaryota > Viridiplantae > Streptophyta > Pinopsida > Pinales > Pinaceae > Picea > Picea abies. Next base: position 18,353 of record CBVK0100455750.1, read on the forward strand.
TAGGGTTTTGATTCTAGGGCCCTACCATTACAACACTCTAGAACCCTTCCTTCTTGTCTTTAGCCTATTATCCCTTCAACCTTGTGTCCTCTTCTTAAAATGACTCCATATACCCTTAGGCACTGATCTTAGGCACACAACGTTGAGGTCATAGTGTCCAAAACAAACTCTTAAAATTTAATTCTTGAAACCCTAACTAACAAACTAACCCTAATTAGGCTGACGTCACAATTGGTTATCTCATCTTGACACAACAAATGTTGATAATAAGCAATTAGATGATGATTAAGGGCATTTATTGAGTAAATGGTTGATTGGATATGTTGTTTGTTGCATCATCTCAATAGCTATTGGTGAATTGATNNNNATTGGATATGTTGTTTGTTGCATCATCTCAATAGCTATTGGTGAATTGATATTCTTACATTGCTTTATTGAAAAAACATTGAAGTCGTGGACAAGTTGTCGC
>CBVK0100455752.1:0-10063 GCA_900067695.1 Picea abies
CAAGAGGAAGGGAGGAAATAGAGACAGCTCGAAGCAAAAAAACATGAAAACCAAATCAACACGTAGCAACCCAATGACACTAGTCAAAACAACCTCAATATGAGGCTAGATAAGACCTCAAACATAAAACTTTGGATAACCTCTACTAGAAAATAAATTGAAGGTTGCAAAAAATTTGGATAAAATGTGTTGGAAAGCATGGGGTAGTAATGTAAAATGGAAAAATGTTTCAATGAATAAAGAGAATAGATATTCACATGGTAGACATGCTGGACCGGACAACAAACAAATTGTGCCTACTTCCAATAAGTTGCTCCACCTTCTGCTACACAAAAACAGACTATTTAACACTCACATGCAAGGGTTGTTTGTGTATTAAACTTACACAAAACACAAATTTATCTTAATCATCATAACATTGAAATAATATCATTTATCATGTTCTTGCACTAGATAATGTATTCTTCCTACAATAAAATTTAGTTTATCATAGAGATATGCTACTTCATAGAGATCCATGGAAATAATCACGAATTACATTAATGCAAATAGATAATGTACTCTTTGTGCTATACAATTCAGTTTACTATAGAGATATGCTACTTCACAGATACTTAGAGCAAATCATGAATTAAGTTGATGTAGGTAGTATGATAATTAGATGAAGAATTATATACCTTTAAATTAATTTTTTTTTGTTTCCAAGATCTCTTTCCTTCAAATTCCAAAAAAATATTTGCTTTCTTATTAGACAGAAACACCATATTATAAATATAATATATACACCAACTAATCAATTTTAATAAAACAGATAAGAAAAGAAATAGCCAATACATTAAATATAGTCATGTTGTTGCATTTAACTAATGCATTTAACAGAAACATGATTAATAGACATTAAATTCATTTTGACCTTACAACAACCCTCAAATATTAAAAACCAAAATGTTGATACTCTTTCACAACATTGAAAAATGTTGATTATCTTGGCAATTTAATATAACTTTTTAATTAATTATTATTATCTTCACGTTTTTAAGGTTAATTAATTTGTATTATCTTCACAGTTTTTAAGGTGAAAACTATGAGTCATAATAATAATATTTCATAGATAATAAATTTCTTTATATTAAGTTTGTTAAAATTTTCAATTTCTAGTTAAAAATTTCAAATGTAATTTTTGATGTTTAATGAATTAAATATTCGAAGGATGTGTCTCTTAAATAAAGTGGGCATTAAGTAGAAGCATCTAACGCAAAGCCAAGTATTGAATTTGCTAAATATGTGCCTCCAAACATGTTTATATACGTTTTTAAGTCATGTGCCTCCAAAAGTGTTCATATATGTAACTCAAAGGATGTTTTTTGGTAAATTAGCTGCTCATGACACGTATGAATGTAGGCAGTATAAATGGTGCTCTAATTAGGATTGATCTAATTAGGATCGAGCTAGCATCATGAAGGTCAGGGAAGGAAGGTCGAGGAACATCCAGTATCCAAGCATCGAGAGTAAACTATCTGTGTGAGCTTGTCATCTTACAAGCATGAGAAGAATATTTTGGGGGTGGCATGCACCGTTTCCATCCTCTTCTGCTACATTATAACACTGCTACACTATAACACTAGGGTTTGAAGGGAATGTGGAAGCTAGGTTTTCTCCAGTGAAGGGAAAAGGTAGCCGAAGCAGAGATAGCAGCATAACCACCAACAATTTCAATAGCGACAAATAAAACAACACAATTGGCAAAGGCAATTGTTTCATCCGGATCTTCATGGAGGATTGATTACTATTCTTCAGTGAAGGATTTCTACAAGATAGCTATGATGATATTATCAAAGCACTTGGAAAATGTGGACACATAGTTTAAAGATTACGATGTTGTATTGAACAACGTGCATGTTTTTTTGAGACTCCTCGGAGTGTATTTTTTAAATGCTTTAATTAGATTTAAAATGGGCGGTGAGGTGTACGATGCTTGATTGAATTAAAAAATCCTTCCCCGCAAACGACATCCATGAGTCATTGATAACCCAGGAAAAATACTTCATGCATCGAGGAGTCATGGATAATCCAGGAAAAATATTGAACTGAAATAATTGTGGAAATTGAAAATATATATTATAATGACATGAAATTTTTTATATTAAAATGAAATTTTAGGGTTAGAGTATGCATGCTACTACTGTTGCATACTCTCCATCTTATCAGATTCATTAATTCAACCGCCATCCAGCAGTCATTCATAATCCAGGAAAAATAATTCACCCATCGTGGAGTCATTGATAGCCCATGAAAAAAACTTGTGGAAATTAAAAATATATATTATAATGAAATGAAACGTTTTGTATTAAAAAGATATTAGTTATTAGGGTTAGAGTATGCATGCTACTACTCTTGCATACTTTCCATTTTATCAGATTCATTAATTGAAACCCCATCCATAGTAACTCTGAAGATCTTCTTCTAAGTTGTTTTACTTTCATAAAAATGAAATCTAGCGATTATATTAGATTAATCATTAATTAGTTATTACGTTATTTTAATTATTTAATTGTATTTATTATATCAATAAATAAATAAAATAATATGGATATTAATTATTAATATATTATTATATTATATTAAAAAAATAATATCAATATTAATTACTTTTATTGTTTAAAAAAAAATACATTATTATATATAAGAAAAGGAGTTACATTTATTATTTGATTATTCAATATAAAAGACATTAATATTTAATTACATTTATTATGTAAAAAATCATATTATTATATCAAAATATATTAGTTATTAGGATTGGAGTTATATTAATTAAGATTATCTTAATTATTTGATTATATTTTTTATATTAATAAATAAAAATAGAATATTAATATTAATTACTAATACATTATTACATTATATTAAAAAAGAGAATATGAATATTAATTATATCTATTGTATAGAGAAAAAAGCATTACTATATAAGAAAAGAAGTTACATGTATTATTTAATTACAAAAAAATTAATATTTGATTACATTTATTATGTAAAAAATCACATTACTATATAAAAACAAAAGACATTAATACATAATATCAAGAAAAGATAATATTATATAAGAAAAATATAACATATAATTATTTGATTACATTTATTAAAAAAAATATAACATATAATTATTTCATTACATTTATTAAGAAAAATACAACATACAATTATTTGATTACATTTATTATATTAGAAAAGAGAAAATATTTTATATTTTAAACCTAATGTCTAATAACACTATATTAAAAGCACACAACATTTTATATTTTAGTTGACATTCATATATTTTAAATTTTTCAAAAGATATAAATATTTTTCATATTTTTATGAAATATCTCATTATAAAAAAACTAATTTTAATTAAAATTTAATTTCATTATAAAATAGAAAAACATCATGATATTAAAGATTTTTTCATAACAATCAAAAATTTTAAGATGAAAAACACTTTCAGGTAAAGAGAATTAATATTCACATGTTAGACATACTAAACTTCACAACAAATTATGCCTACTTCCAATAAATTGCTCCACCTTCTCCAACGCAAACACGGACTATTTAACACTCACATGCAAGGGTGGTTTGTGTATTAAACTTACACTAAACACACATTTATCTTAGTCACCGTAACATTGAAATAATATAATTTATCATGTTCTTGGAGTAGATAATGTATTCTTCTTGCAATAAAATTTAGTTTATGATAAAGATATGTTACTTCACAGATATTCATAGAAATAATCAGGCACTACATTCATGCAGATAGCTAATGTACTCTTCGTGCAATACAATTCAGTTTATTATACATATATGTTACTTCAGAGATAGGTAAAACTAATCATGAATTTAGTTGATGTAGGTAGTATGCTATGAAGAATTATATAACTTTAAATTACTTTTATTTGTTTTTGCAAAGGTCTCATTTTGTGAAACTCCAAAGAAATATTTGTGAATCTCATTTCATTTAACTCCAAAGAAATATTTACTTTCTTCTTCTACAAAGCTACCATATTATTGTTATAATATATATACCAACTAATCAATTTCAATAGAACAAATAAGAAATGAAATGGCCATAAATATAAATGTAGAAACTTGAAATATATATCATATATTTAAAGCTACCATCTTGATGTCGTTTTGATTATTTATGAGCTTCAAATATTAAAAAATGATTATCTTCAGAGTTAAATATGACTTTTTAATTAATTGTTATTATCTTCACAGTTTTAAGGTTAATTAATTGTTATTATCTTCACAATTTTTAAAATAAAAACTGAGTCATAATAATAATGTGTCATAGATAATAAATTTCTTTGTGTGTATTAAATTTGTTAAAAAATTCAATTTCTATATTAAGTTTGTTAAAAATTTCAAATGTAATGTTTGGTGTTTAATGAATTAAATATTCGAAGGATGTGTCTCTTAAATAAAGTGGACATTAAGTAGAAGCATCGAACGCAAAGCCAAGTATTGAATTTTCTAAATATGTGGTTCACGTGCCTCCAAAAGTGTTCATATAGGTATTCATATGAGGTCAGATTTTATGTAACTGAAAGGATGTTTTTGGTAAAATAGATGGTCATGACACGTATGGGTGTAGGGAGTATAAATGGTGCTCTCATTATGATGGATATAGCGTCATGAAGGTGAGGGAAGGAAGGGTACGGAATATACAGTATCCAAGCATATAGAAAGGGTTGAGAGTAAACTATTTGTGTGAGCTTGTCATTTTGCAAGCATGAAAACCATTTAAGAAGAGTAAACTATCTCTATGAGCTTGTCATCTTGCAAGCATGACAACAATTTAAAAAGGAAAATACATATTTTTTTTGAGGTGGTATTCATCGTTTTCGTCCTTTTCCGCTACACTACAGCACTAGGGTTTCATGGGAATGTGGAAGCTAGGTTTTCTTTAGTCAAGGGAAAAGGTTTCATGGGAATGTGGAAGCTAGGTTTTCTTTAGTCAAGGGAAAAGGTAGCAGAAGTAGAGATAGCAACATAACCACCAACAATTTTAATAGCGACAAAGAAAACAACACAATTGGCAAAGGAAATTGTTTCATTCACATCTTCATGGAGGATTGATTAGTATTCTTCAGTGAAGGACACTAGTTACTCTGAGATCTTGATTTCACTAATAAGATTCTCCACAAGATAGCTACAATGATATTATCAAAACACCTAGAAAATGTGGACACATAGTTTAAAGAATACGATATTGTATTGAACAACATGCATGTTTTTTCAAAGTCTCCTCAGAGTGTATTTTTAAAGAATCAAAAGTCCATAAAAAAGCTAAGGGAATCATGAAAAAGGACAATGAGGATGCAAAAAAGTACATTAAGCAATAAACTAAGGGAATCATGAAAAAGGGCAATGAAGATGGAAGAAAGTGCAAGGCCTTGATTTATTTTCTAGAACATAGAAGGATGACAATAGGTGTGGATAAATCATATAGAAAAAAGTTCAAGGCCTTGATTTATTTTCTGGAACATAAAAGGCCAACAATAGATGTGGATAAATCATGTTTGCATCTTGGAACTACACGTGATGAAACATGTTTGAAATTCTTATGGAAACATGATGGATACTCCACGTTAGAAATGGAAAGGTAATTCATATACTCCAAAAAAATGGCCATGGAAGTTAACAACAGTCTCACTTATCAATATAATCTCTCATCTCGAGCGAGATTCACTAGGATATTCATGTAAGAGAGATGATTGTTCATGTGGAAGAGACAATCTTGAGCTATACCATGAGAGCTTATGGATTTGGTTGACGAGTGAGCTTTTGAAATCAATAGCTTGCTTAGTAAAGAAACATATAGACAATTCAAGACATGGAAACAAAGTGCATAGAATGTCAAAAGTTCTCCAGCTACAATAATGGGGAAGAGGCAGATGCAGTGATCAAAGAGATTGAAAAAAAAAAACTGAAAATAAAGCTAAGAAATCTCAGAAGAATGATAATGGGAAAGATACTCCAGTGGATTGGGAAAAGTTAGGGGCAGGTATCAAATTATACAAAATATGCATGAGTATGGATTGCACTTCAGGGAATTTGACCGAAATGGTAAAATAATTACATAGCACATTAGCATATATCATTGGCTATTGCATAGAGAAAGTGGGGCTCCCATTACTGGAGAAAAATAGTAAATAAGCACAAAAAATGGAAGAAACAAATTGTTGGAAACAATGTACATAGCATTGACATCAACGAAAAATTACCATGTAACTTTTATTAAAAAAAATTGGGTCAACCAGAAAATGAAAATGAAATAGAATTTGTCATTCAATCTCAAATGTATCCTATAAGTATCATCATTGTATTTGTATGAGCTTTGCCTTGGCCTCTTTCCCAAAACGTATAGTGTGTCTAAGGTTGCAACTTCCCCTCCTCAGGGTCCGTGTATATTTACAACTGATTTACATTAAAGAAAAGGTTAATTTTCGTTTGAAATTAATCCCCATTAAGTGATAGATGCAAATGATAAACCGATTTACTTTTCATTTAAAATTTGCGTGCTCCATAATATGGAGGAATATCTTCATAGCTCCCTCTCAATAGTCGTTCTCGTTGACAATGAAATCTTTTATTCTTTGAAACAATGACAAGGTAACACATACAACATCTTCATACTCATTTAGAGTAAAACTCTCTGCTGCGTTGTTTGCATGAAATCTTCCCAAACCTTGGGTAGTAGTCCGCATGAGACAAGAAAAGTTGCAATATCCTGACACATTTCTGTAAATTAAGAGACATTTCTGTAAATTAAGAGTGCATATGGGCACCTTGGAAATGACCCCTCTCAATTTAGAATTGTGTGTATTAAATATGTAGAATTTGCAAAGCTTTGCAAGTTGGGAGATCTTGACAATGACCAAGTGAGGTTGGAATCCTTGAAGTTTTATTTTCTACATTAAATATGTTAGTTGGGCATAGATTGGTAAGTAAGCAGATATAGAAGAGATGACTAGATCCAATAAAAACAAAACTATAATTTCATTACATGATATATTACATGATATGAAGATCAAAGTTGCGATTAACTAAAGACACGAAATTGTTGGAAATAGAGAGATAGATTTGCCACGCCACCATTTTTCATTTAAGAAGATTTCCTCTCGTTGCCTTGTTGATTGCAAATGATCTTAATTGTCTCCTTGTTGTTGATGATCTTCATTGTCTTCTTGTTGACAATGACAACTATGGAGAAGAACAAACTTGCAGAATTAGTAGGTTACAAAGAAATAATTTTCATTGTGAAGTTGGTTAACCGAATAGCTATGGTGTTGGTTTATGGAATAGCTATGGTGGTGCTAAGATGGATAATTCAAAAACTATGGTGCATGTTTATGTAATAGTTATGGTGGTGTTGGTGAAAGGAAGTGATGAGCCAGGGGTGAAAGGTGGCGAAGTGTCACTTAAAAGATAAGGGTCAAAATACAATGACATGATAGGGTCAAACTACAAAGACATCTACTCTAGTGTTTGACATGAATAGACTCGGCCTTCCAAATTATTAATGATGTAATTTATTTTAAAAAATATTTTTTAAATTTCAAAATAATAGTGAAATAATGTAAAATAAAAAATATTTGAACAAATAAAAAATTCAATAAAAAAATTTAGAAAATTAAAAAAATATATTTAAAAGAAAAAATTGAAATAACAAATATATTTGAAAAATCTAAATTTATATTTTATAAAAAACAATCAAAATGCACCATTTAATGTACAAAAACGACCAACCAAGCACGAACTAATAAAACCTCATGAGTTTTCAAACTTAGGATAAAAGACAAGTGATATTAACAAATTGTATCAGTCTCTTCTTTAAATTTAGGGTTAAAAGATCCAAACCAAAATTAAACTTTGGCTAATGAAGAAGAAAAAACCAATTACCATGAGTCCCTCCAGCCCGAAGGGCAGGCAGGCGACTAATATTAGCAATTTTTGTTTAGTGCATTTGAGAGAATAAACCATTGACAATTTGGCATTTACATTTGTATTTTCCTTTCCCAATCATTCATTTAATATGGGCTGAAAATCTAAGCACGAGTTTAATTAAAACATTGATTTACGTGGTACGTGTCCCACCCCTACCCATTCTTTTGAGTGGCATAAAAAGCGGAACTCGGCACGTTAAACTAATTTTTATGCAAAATTTATTATAATTTTAAAATATATTAGAAATGAGTTTTTATTTTTTAAAAACATTTTTTTAATCGTAAAATATAAATTTTTATTTCACAAAAATTATTTAAATAGTTTAAAACACCATAAAATTTGTAAAATTCACTTTAAATTTAAAGATAAGATGTCAAAAGCATTATAAGAAAAATTATATTTTAAAAATCTTTTTACATTTTCACAATTTTTTTTATTTTAAAATATATTAAAAATAACTTTTGTTTTTTAAAAATGTTATTAAATCACATAAAAATAAATATAGATTAAAAATAAATTTTCATTTCACAAAATATATTTAAATAATTTTATGAAAAAAAATTCAAAACAATGGCTGGACCGAAGATTCCGTTTGTAAGGTTGAATATTGGATATATTATGTGTTTTACCTTTAATGCTATATCAGGGTTTATTTTTCTTCTCTCCAATTGCAATTTACATGAGACATTCAGACACGCAAAGAATCAGAATAATATAGAAGATAAATAGGCATCTTCATAGTCTCTTCTTCAAATTTATTGTTTATAATTTGTATTTATGAAATCATGAGTTAATATGTTTATTTTTTTATATTTATTTAATCACATTATAAATCTACTTAACGGTCACATTTAAATTTTAAATGATTAAGAAGGATTAATATCTATACAAACTATGTTTATATTATTAAAAAAATATTATTCAAAAATTTAATGTTGGAGAATGCATTCGTTTCTAATTTCTGAACCTTCGTCTAATCGTCGTTCTTCCTCATTGCTTATAATTGTATCTTGAGTTTAAACCTGGCCGGGTAGGGATTCTAACAACGATGCACTCCTCCCACCTCTTAATGTAAGTCAGCTATGCCTCCTTGAAACGATAATAGTTGCAGGCGTTACGTCTATTTTTCTGGGAGCAACGGTTTTCGAAACATGATATTAATTTTCCTTTTTTCCACTAAAAATACTAGTAAATTCCGTATGCTTGATACCACAATAACACCACAAGCCAGTGCCTTGGAGCTCACGCCTGACACAGCTAACCAGCAGTTCCCCATCTCAGATAGATCCGGAAGTGCGTTATATTATACAAAGTTCAGACTATACGAAAAAAAATAATACTGCATCCTTCAAGATCTGTAAGTGCCTTATATCATACAAAGTTCAGACTATATGAAAGAAATAATACTGCATCCTTCAATACCTAGGCGGGCGAGCCTGGCGTTTTTGCTGTATCAATTAGATTTTTTTTTTTAATTAAACTGGAGATTTTTACTGAGCGAGGAATTTTACTAAGCTGAGAGAGGATTTTTGGGCGGGTAATTTTACCAACGGATACCTAGTAGTTAAAATAATAATCAATTAGCACAGGGAAGATACACAGGCACTTTGAATGTTGAATGTTCAGCGAATCGTCTTGGTATTATTTAACGCCGCGCCAAGGATAATCTGATCCAATTCTTTTGATGTAATTTATTTAGTCTTTTACAAATAATAATTTGGAAAACTACGTATTTCACAAAGAACACAACTACCAATCAGAAAATTAAATTATACTGTATTGTATTTTGATATATTCAACGTAACAAACAGAACGCAAGAAATTTATTTCCCAGTTTGAATATAATTAACGAATACCTCATTGCACCAATGATACTGTGTAACAAAACTAACAACGCGCATGACCTAACAACTACAAACCAGGGATTCAGTATGCTCTATTGGATCTACCATAAAAATATCCAACGGCACTCTAAGACAGTAAAAGATCTTGTATATGACGGAGGTAATGGTATCGCTACTTAATCATTCTTCCGATTTTCGCCCTCATTTTCATAGTTGATCCTGGAAAA
>CBVK0100455758.1:0-11792 GCA_900067695.1 Picea abies
CTGTCATGACTAGCAGAGCCCAACTAGGCATGTAAGCACTCACTTTTTGCTCACACATTGACGAAAAGAGTGCAAACAAAGCTTTCCTTCCATTCTCCTTTAAATGTCTTCAGCTACACAACTCCTCCTTCTGTAATATAATCGATCTCATACGGTCTGAGCCAATGTGTTTTGAACTTCCCTAGATGTTATATAAACTTACTATTATACACCAGTACTAAATCACCTTGCTTGAATGTCTTCTTCTTGATGTGCCTGTCATGGTAGGCCTTCTCTCTTTCCTTCTGAACCTATTGATGGAATCCTGCAATGAATCTGTCTTCTTCCAGTTCAACCAACTATGCAAACCTCTCGTGAACAACACCAATATCATTCATGTTTGTAAATGCAACAATTCTTAAGCTTGGCACCAAGTAGTCCATCGAGACAACAACTTTAAGACCATAAACCAACTGGAAAGGGGTCTGCATTGTTAATTTCTTGCAAGTGGTTCTATATGCCCATAGTACTATAGGTACTCTTAGATCCCAATCATCCCTATTCACATTGCAAGTCTTTGTCAATGTTGTCTCCAAGATCTTGTTGAATGTTTCAACTGTTCCATTTGCTTGTGGATGGTAAGGTGTACTCTTCTGATGGTGGACTGTAAATTCTTCAGTAAGGGATTCAAATATATTATTGATGAAGTGTGTACCTTGATCACTCATAAGGATCTTAGGGAATCCAAGCTTGGTTATTATGTCATCAAATATAAAACACGTTGTTGTAGTTGCATTATAGTCCTTGACTGCTTTGGCTTCGGCCCATCTGGTTAAGTATTCGGTGGAAATAATGATATACCTTGCTCCTGTGTGCTTTCCTGGTGGGTTTATAGGTCCCACGAAGTCAATGACACTTCGCTCCATCTTTTTTGCTCTTTTTCTCACTTCGACCCAGTGACAGTCACCGTGTCTCCCGTGAAGTTCATTTTTTACCTTTTCTTCCTTGTTCTTCGCTTCCTTCCATAACCAAGGGCCAACAACAGGCTTTAAAACTTTGCTAGGCAAGGGAAAAAGGATGAAAACTCAGACCCAGAGTGAACAGAATCTGTCAAGAAGTGATATGACAAGAAACAAAAAGGAAAAAGAGAAATGCAAGGAGAAAAAGTACTTCAACCCTTAGAAAGAAGATCTCTCCCCAGTGGAGTCGCCAATTCTGTTACGAGGGAAAAATTCCCTATGGCCAGGGTAAACCACAACAGACATGTATGACTACAGAAATCAACTCAATTCCAGCATATGCTATATAAACTAATGTGCAATACAAGAAAGAGGCCTACCTCAATCCAATGTTCGATGATGTTCCACTGTTGAGCACTTCAACCCAATGCTTTATACCTGCAACAATTTTTCGACAAACAAGCAGAGCAAGTATATAGTGATAATAAAAAAGGGGTTATCACATTAGATAGCATAATCCATTAATAAACATTACAAACATGCCCATGGATAATATTCATATATTTTCATGATACCAATAGGATGGGAAAGGAGTATTTCTATTAATGAATGATCAACATAAGTGACAACATTACAGACTTCCATGTTGGCATGGTTCGAAACCAAGAAACCAAGTTCCTTCCAACTGGGCCTCCACCACTTCAATCCTCCACCAAAGACAAGATCATAGAAGGGAGACACCGAGGTTCTCTCAATAATAGGGGAAGAGCTTGGGGGCTGAAAACTGTGTTCAGAATTGAGGAACAAAGAGATGCAGACTCAATATGAAGTAATTTCTCCAGAGTAACTTTGTTGTTAAAGTTGAATTTTTTCTCCTCTTTTCCATAGCTTGGAATTGTGCTTTTATAGCCTTTAGAATGCAGCTTAAGGGTCGAGTCAGAACGTTTCCAATATATGGAAGGCCAAGGATTAGATATCTCCTGTCGCGACATGGAAACCCATCTCCATTTTTGTATTTTCTGGCACAAATCCCGATGTATGTGGGCTATAGTGGAGCAACATGCGTATACGCATGCTGTATAGTAGATAGGGCACGTATATGTGGAAAAATATGTATTTTTAGCTCTGGATTCATCAAAAAGGGATGAAAAGTATGCATAGGGAAATGGAAAAAGGACCTTTGTGCAAGATTGCAATGGTGAGGAAAATCTTGCTATAACACACATGTGTAGTGCATGGGCGCAAATTTGTGGTGCACCCATAGACTCAGAGGAGGAAGTGTTGCATGGTTACGTGCTGACAAGAAGTGAAGTTGTCATGAAGTATCCTGAGGTTCCAATCATAAGAGAATTTACCTCTCGACGTAGTAGTAGTGCAGTGAGGACGAGAGAGGTTTACACATGAAGAAGCCATGTGCCAAGTGGAGAGTGCAATTTTGTGCAAGGTGACAGTGCTCAAATTAGACCAAGAGATGGAGCGTGAAGTGGTAGTTCCTGGATCGACTGAGAGGCAAGAGCACATGTTGGTGGTGCGTAGTCAGTTCAGGTAGAGATAGTGTATATGTGTAGTTCATCATAAGAGAAGGAATATGGAGGTTCCCCTAGTGGTGGGGGAGACAGGTTGATAGTATTTGATGGTCTTGTGCATCTTCAAGTAGATAGCTCTTTGGGTCACCCCACAATAATGTTAAGAAGAAGATGGTATTTCCCCCCTTTATACCACCTCCCTTGCACATTTTTAACCAATAAGAAAACACTATAGTTAGTGAAAATATTGGAGTCTAGGAAAGAGAATAAGAAGAAATAAATGAAAAAAAAAGTGAAGAACAAGGTAAAGTCAACAATACTTTACCCCAATTGATAGTAGTGTGGAAAGATCCAGCCCATAACAACTAGAAAGGAGGAACTAGTCCTAGTTTGAAGATGGAAAACCAAGATAGTACACTAAGACTACCCGTGTTCCATGGAATGGGTAGGGACGATGTAGAGCAATACTAGTTCACTTGTGAGAAATCTAGTACATAAAGAGAGTTATAGATGACGGGGCCAAGTTCACACAACTTGAGACTCCGTTCAAGGACAGGGCCCTAAGCTAGTACATGAAGTATAAATCTACTGTGATAGTGGAGCATATGAGGTCCTTGGATGAGATCAAGAAGGACCTACTTTGGGAGTTTCAGAAGCCAAATTCAAAGTCCCAATGCATTACAAAAATCAAGTAGATCAACCAACGGTTCAAAATATTGTTGGATAGGTTGACGTTCCATATTCAGGATGTGTATCATAGAGAGTGGTTAATTGCAGGGTGTCTATCCCATATTCGAGTCCCACTCACCCAGCATAAGGTGACCACTCAGTGCAAGGAGGTTGAAATCACGATGCGATTAGAGGCTACATTTAGAGGCATAAAGACATCGACCGGGTTGGCGTAGGTTCAGTCACAACTGGACAAACTAAAAATACAACTACAAGATATGGAAAATAATATGGTCACGAGCAAGCACATATGCTGTACTACATGTCGTTCATAGGGGCATCGTCACAATGAGTGTCTAGTCCTTCTAAATTATGTGGCAACAGACGTTCCGAGTATGTTTCCATCGGGTTAGTCGAAATGATGTGAAATATGAAAAAAGTGGGGCCATGTTCCATTCCATTATCCCACATTACAAAAGTACCAAACAATGAATCACACACCATTCAGTGAGTTATGTAAATCCATTGGCCATGATATCAGTAGCTTCCAATCCCTCAAGTTAATCTAATACATTACCTGGGATTCTTTACAAGTACAAGAGGAGAAAACAGGTGGTGAGTGCGGTGGCACCAACAAAGACAGATATCAAGGAGGACCCTAAGGTGGATATGGGCATGGTCATGGCTACAAATATGGTGGAGGATGTGGTATACCCCCACATGTTTCAATTGCGGTGAGATTGGTCATGTTTCACGATTTTGCACTAAGCCATGCATGCTCTGCACATATTGTTATAGTCCTGAACATGTAACTGAATATTCTCTTGAAATAATGAATAAGTGGGAGGATAAGAAGATTAATTGTAACATGGTGCATGCTAAGAAATGAAAAAATAAGAAGAATAATGGAGAAGCACATGCCTGGGTAATAACCCATGGAGGGACGAAGACCGGGGTAGACTTCGACCATGGTGAAGGCTCATGTTAGCAACTAGATGGAAAGAGAAAGAAGGCACCCCATCCCTCTCCTAAGTTTGATGATGCTCAAAAGAAATAGTATCTTCACAAGGTGCAAAGGGACCTTGAAGAAGAAAGAGTGCACGAGGAGCTGCAATGCATGAATCATAAGTCTATTGAAGAGGAACATATCTGGGAGGAAGGGAAAAAGGTGACACAAAGGTTTATATAGGAGGAATGGATCCACAAAGAAGTGCAGTGGGTGTCACAAAGGTTGCTAGAAGAATCCTTTGCATGCAAAGAACTACAATGCACGACGCAAGGATATTTGGATAAGGCTCATGTACGTGAGGACATTTAGTGTGCAACCCAAAGTTCAATCGGAGAAGCATGTAGACAAACTATGCTATGAGACAATGATAAAAAATCCTATGAAGAACAATGCCAGGAAGAGTTGCAACACACAACGTGCATAGAATCCTTACACAACTTAGGTTGCATGGAGAACTTCAAAGAGTAAGTCAATGCCTTCTTGCATTGTTGTTTTCACTTACTCAAGGATCCAAAATTTGTAAGTAAGTTGAACTAGATGTTAACTTATTGCATGAAAGAACAAGGAGAAAAGCCCACCATATCGACTCCGCTGCGAGAGAGGGATGTCTGCCAGTTCATCAAGAAAAATCACACTGACGAAGAGTTTAAAATGACATCGTATATTGGTGGGTACAATAGGGATGGAGTCATGTTGGATCTGGGATCTGACGTGAAATGTTTTCCAAAGAAGTCTTTGGAAGTGATGGGTAAGCCCAAGTTGGTCCAGCCACCCATTTAGCTCGAATTGGCCAATCAATACAAGATCTATCCCATAGGCTGGCTGGAGAAAGTTGAAGTCAACATAGAAGGAGTGAAAACAAAGGCCAATTTTGAAGTCATTGAGATAATGGATGAGTCTGATCCATATCTTGCATTACTAGGAATTGATTGGGCCTTTGTAAATAATGTAGTGCTAAACTTGAAGAAGAGGCACATTTTCTTTGAAACTGACACCTTTTTCATGGTCGCACTACTGGACCCATATGAGGGTGCCCACTACAATGAGCTCGTAGATGAGGATTCACAGAGCTTGAGAGTTGAAAATATTTACAAGGTCACGAGGTGGAAGGAAGACTACATCAATCCCACCGCAGATGGAGAACTAAGCTGAAGGAGTGTCAAATATTATGACATAGATTCTAATGATGTACAAGGGAATTTTACAAGTTGAAAAGAAAGAGAAGCGAAGGAAGGAATATACAAGTTCAAAATTAAGGGTATCAATTATCATAAAATTATCGACAAAATCAAATGGATCCTAATAACAAGAAAAAATAAATATTTTCTTATGTAGGTTGTCCAATATAATGTTGCAGATTATTTACATTGAAAGGGAGTATTCAAGGGAATAAAATTAACATCATTATCAACATGAATCGTGATGAGAATTACATAAATATCAATTTGGCAAACCAATTATTAATTCCACAGTCAAATATAATTGAAAAGGAAGATATTGTTCGCAAGAAACAAAACGAAATTAAGGAGTTACAAGTGACAATTGATGAATATGAATATATCCCAATTTATTGTTACATATATATATAAAGAATATATTGACATTATTATCAGGTTACCCTGGTTTAAAAATCTAGGTACCTTCATTTGAAACATGGAGAAAAAATTTGTGACGTTTCCACATAAGATGAAGATGATGACACTTCAAGACACTACTATGAGGTCATAATCGATAATACCTTCATCAAAAGACTTTAAAAGATATCTCAAAGGTGATCCTTCAAGAAAATCAAAATTCAATATCAAGGATGCAAAAATAATTTGATGAGGTTATCAAGGATAAAAACAAAGAAATTTCTCATTTAAAAGAACACGGTAAAAAAATACTTACTGCTATAGTGGGAAAACCCCCCGATGGACTACACTAGGGTTCTAAAGTGCAGGCATAGCTAACCATCTATATTCTCCTACTTTTAACAACTATCTCGACAGTACCCCACATTTATGCATAAAGTACAAAGTATAGGGATCCGGTAGTCTTACCGTAAACTCCACGTTTGATGTCGATCGCTTTGCGTTCGGTCGCTTCCTAACTGCAAGTCTCCTCCCAAGGATGACCTGCATTCACCAAAAGACAAACAAGAAACTATGGACATGCATTCTATATATAAATTAGTGGGTTAGACATCATAACAAAATATAAATCAAACATAAATATTGAACACATCATATGGTGGGACAAAAAAAGTACTTCTTTATATTAATATCACAAAGTCACTTACAAAATGAGATTGATGACTACTCCTCGAACCCGGTCCTAGGCTCCTCTTCACCAAGCTCCAACTTCTTCCACGTATCTTTCTCCTCTTCACCTCTCTCTAGGAAATGGATTAGGCTAGTAATGGAGGAAAAAGGCTAGAATAGGGAATTTTGGGTCAAAATTCACAATGTGGTTACAAATTCTTGGGGCAAGGGGGGATTATGAAATGGGTAGATTTTCACTGCTTTCATGCTTATATTTGGAATGGAACCCCAACACCTTCTTTTATATGCCAAAAATATAGTTATTCGGTTGGGTGATGGGCTATGGGTGGTCAATTAGTTAGGAAACTACCCAAAAGCCCGTATCCTCTTGCAATTTTTTATTTTTTGCAAATTTTGTGGGTATACGTGGGTTGTAATGGTACAACTAGCATATGTACGCAAGCTGTAGTGGTGAAAAAATCATACACCCATAGGAAGTATTGGTGCAGGTCACGTACATCTTAAAAAAAAGTGTTTTTTTAAGAAGAGCTTTCAGTGATGGCTTGGCAAAAATAGAAAGTAAGATGGCCTGATGCCAGGTATGCAGATAAGGTGAAATTTAGGGTTATAAAAGATGCCCCCTAATGTGTGAAGTCAGAAGAGAATCTGATGGCCAAAATACATTATGAATCTTTACCAATGTACGAAGCGAGTGAGCCCGGGACCAGAGTTCGGGAGGTGCCATCTACAAAATAACAATTGTCTCACCGAGGCAAGCATACCCATGCTCGTGATGAAATAAAATCATGGCTGCCAATCAAATACACTGCAGATCCATGTCATATAACTATATAAAGTGTATCCGTGAGTGATACACAACGGATCTACATCTCGAAATCAAAATATATACATGTATAGTATCCATCTTCAAGAAGCTAATGACGCCTGCTGGCTTGAGATGAGGCCTTCAGATCTCGAGAAACAACTTCAAGATATTCAAAATTTGGGTATGAGTGTAATGTAAGTGTATGAATTCACTACCCAGAGGTCTTCGACGACTCGCTGGGAACAAACAAGAGGATCTCGGTGATCACACAGAGGACTTCATTGATTTCGAACAAGGACTTGATTAGACTTTTGGGATGGCCAGGCATGAGGTCAAGAGACAAATTGTAGAAGGGATGACTCAAGTTGGGTAAAACTTCCCTTGGACAATAGCACGATGAATGATGAGACTCAGGCAACATGGCATTGACATAATTTCATGATGCAGGAGTCAATGCAAACTCTCCATATGTTTGGAAGAATAACCAAATGGAGGAGGACACAACTCTATGTAGTGAGAACAAATTCCTAAGGTCATATTAAATACCAAAGCTTGATGAACAAACAAAAGGATGTTCTTTTTCCAAGGGCGACTCATTGTGCTGCCATAAAAAGAAAATACTTCTCCCATCCTCTTTTTGGGGTATATTTGATTTTTTTGTCTTTTTCAATAATTTTGAAAAGCTTAAAAAAGAATAAAAGAATGATATGTTACAAAGGAGGATCGAGTGTTGCAAGCATACTAGTTCCAAGTGCAAGGAACACACTAATTCTCAAAGCAAGGAAACATGTGTAGGGAAAGGACACTTGGGAAAATTCCTCCATGGGTCAAGGTGTCAAACCACAGAGGCAAAGTGATATAAGGCTTGCGTGTAAGGCATGCTTTAGAAGTTCAGTTGAGAGAAACATGGAGCTGACATTAGGCCAAAGATGCAGGGATCCAAATGCGATTAATAGGACACAATGATAACACCCTTCAATTCAATTTTAACGAGCCTAGAGAAGGTAAGATCGATGGTTTTTCATTTTTAGAGAGTCTAAAAAAGCGCAAAAGAAGACTCCACTGGGGTAAATTTTTCGAAGGTAGTCTAGTTGGTTTGGAAAAGGAGTAAACTAGCACCAAAAATATGTCTATTCAAGACCATTCTAACGAGTGTGAAAAAGACAATATCACTCGACAATCTTTTCAATTTTAAGGAGTCTGAAAAGAGCTTAACTATGGACTCGCTGCCTTTTTCTAGATTTACTCTCCTTAGCCCGAAAAAGTGAAATTTTCTAAGGAGAACTCTCCTGGTGAGACAAATCTCCCGAGGTGTACCTTTTTTCTCCTTAATCTACATGCTGGAAAAAGGGGTCAACTCATGCTAGTAGATGTTTTTCTGAACCATTAACGAGTGTGAAAGAACAATGTCACTCGACGATCTTTTCAATTTTAAGGAGTCTGAAAAGAGCTTAACTATGGAATCCATAGGGGATGTTCTTCTGGACCAGTTTAACGAGTGTGAAGGAACAAGGTCATTCAAAAATCTTTTCAATTTTAGGGAGTCTGAAAAGAGCTTAACTATGGACTCCATGGTGGTTCCTTTTTCGTAAATTTAGTCCCTCAGGTCCGAAAAAGGGTTAAACTTATACCTGAGAATACACTTCTAGAGAAGCAAAGCTCCTAGAGTATACCTTTGTTCATACAATTGACCATCCATATCGAAAAAGGGGTAAACTACCGCTGGACAAACATGCCTTCAAGTTTTAGTTTGGAGAGCGTGAAGGGCAACAAGATCGCTCATCAATCTTTTCATGTTTATAGAGTCTGAAAAGGGATTAAAGAAGACTCATTTTTGTTTGGGAGTCCCGAGGGTGAGGTGAAGAGTGATGATGAATCATGCAAATGAGGCTCAAACTCGTAATCAAGACAAGACTAAAAAAGACTCCTGAGCCTAAAGTCATTAAAGATAGCATGGACACCAAAATGCAACCAGGATCTACCTAGGGCATCCATGAAGAAGTAGGCTCTACCACCAAATTATGACATTTGTTAAGAAACAATGACGGTTCTGTGTCGCAATTCGGTGGGATCGATCCTATGGAAAAGAGGAAAATACAATGAGATGAAAAAAGTGGAGGTGGAATCCTAACTTAAATGCAAAAAGTTTGAAAAATGACCTTTATCGAAGGACCTTCGAAAGTGACCCATCTCCCAAAAATTTTCCCAAACCAAAAAGGAGTGTGTCGTAACATCCAATAAGAAACTCAAGAACCATGCTAAATGATTTTCAAGCCAGAAAAAATGACAAAAGGGTTAAAAAAATGACGAAAAGGGCCAAAAACATCTATAAATAGAAGCTTGGTAGCTCATTATCACCATTGTGAATTGAGAATTGACCAAAAAGCCAAAAACACCCCTTTGCTAAAAAATTCGATTCCAAGAGATTCAGTGGATGAAACAAACTTCTGCTCAGACCAAGTAAGTACAAATCAACCCCTCTTGCAATTCAATACTTCCCTTCTTCGTTTATTTTATTTTTTTGGGGGGCGTGCATTCTTAAAAAGGGGTGGCCCTGCATGTATGCGGGATATCAAAGGACAACACATGTATTCCTGTGGGCATAAAATAATCTTCCCATGTGCATATGCAACTATGCTCAACACAATCCGTGTACACCCTCAAAAACATGGAAAATTATGAAGATACAAGAGTTTAAACCTCCTTTGAACTTGTCATTTTGTAGGATGTATGTCCATTGGAGAGAGAGGGAGAATGAAGACATTGATATATTTTTCGATGAGGAACCTGCAACTATGGCCACATTGAGGCAATGCGGTTTGTGGAAGTTCTTCCGGTGTCCATTCATGCGGGCACAACCCAGGCTACTGAATGCCTTGGTGGATTATTGACACCCTGATGGTAAGGCATTTATGCTAGAGGGTCAACCATTGACTCCAACAATTGAGGACATCTACTTTCTGAATGGATTCTTGAGGAGAGGAGAGCCAATCAACTTACATACTTTATCCCTCAGGCCTCATAACATTGCTGAGTTGATCGGACTACATTACGAGGCAGGCACTGAGAAGGTAGGTTCTTAGGTGCCGATCTACAATATTTCCAACCTATGACTTAAAGTGATAATTTTACTCATTGGGTGGATCACTGGATCTATGGCTTTACATCAGGCCTCTTGGGCGCACATGCATTGTGCAATACAGTTCTTGAATGCATGAATCTTTGACTGGAGTACGACCATGATAGACTACATGAAGAGACAACTCACCGAGTGTCATGGGCAGGAGAACAAAAACTTTGGATTCAGGACTATTTTATGCTCGCTCTTGTTCGAGAGGGTACCCATCCTTAGTCCTCGAGAGACAGTGCAGGGGCATGTGGCCTTTTCCCCGACAGTGAGTAGATGGGAAACAATACTACCATGACAGGGGGGCAGAAGGACCATAGAGGCCTTTGATGACACATTCTTTGAGTGGTGGGCACAACAGATTCCAGAGATAGAGGAATACCCCTATGCTGGGATCAAATTTTCCAGGGACCCGGACATGCCCTTACCTCCCGGAGCTGAGCAAGGACAGCTGAGATGGGGAAGGACCGGGTTCGAGGAGCAGTCGTCGATCTCATTTTGTAAGTGACTTTGTGAGATTAATATAAATAAGTACTTTTTCCATCCTACCATATGATGTGTTCAATATTTATGTTTGATTTATATTTTGTTATGACGTCTAACCTACTAATTTATATATAGAATGCATGTTCGTAGTTTCTTGTTTGTCTTTTGGTGAATGCAAGTCAGCCTTGGGAGGAGACTTGCAGTCGGGAAGCGATCGAACGCAAAGGGATTGACACTGGATGCAGAGTTTAAGGTAAGACTAGCGGATCCCTATACTTTGTAATTTATGCATAAATGTGGGGTACTGTCGAGATAGTTGTTAAAAGTAGGAGACTTTAGATGGTTAACTCTGCCTGCACTTTAGAACCCTAGTGTAGTCCGTAGGGGGGTTTTCCCACTATAGCATAATTAGCGACCGTACTGGGGATTATGAAATGGGCATAGTTTCACTGCTTTCATGCTTAGCTTTGTAATGGGACCTCAACACCTTCTTTTGTATTCCAAAAAGATAGTTATTTGGTTGGGTGACGAGGTATGGGCGGTCAATTAGTTAGGAAACTACCCAAAAGACCGTATCCTCTTACAACTTTTTATTTTTTGCAATTTTTGTGGGTATACATTTACTGTAATGGTGCAACTAGCATACGTACACACGCTGTAGTGGTGTAGAAAGTGTACACCCGTAGGCAGTATTGGTGCAGGGCAAGTACATCTTCAAAAATAATGGTTTTTTAAGAATAGCTTTCAGTGATGGCTTGGAAAAAATAGTAAGTAAGATGGCCTGGTGCCAGGTATGTAGGTAAGGTGCAATTTAGGGCTATAAAACTTACACAAATCAAGAAGTCAAAGGACCAAAAACAATGTAATCTGTTGAAACAGGTTTTAAAGTTTTTATCTCAAACCTAAAACTTTGTATTTTTCTAATATGGAACCACCTTAATTTAAACAAAAAAAAAAAAAAAAAAAAA
>CBVK0100455759.1:0-11398 GCA_900067695.1 Picea abies
AAAAAAAAAAAAAAAAAAAAAAAAATCTAAAACTTTTCTTTTTTGGGATTCGACTTTTCATAAGGTATAACCCTCGCTATTAGTTCCAAAAACCCGGTACTGAAATCCCGACAGGCATTATTTTTCAATAATAAAAGGCAGAAAACTAAAATGTTTTAAAGTTCTGACACACGTTCTATAAAGTACTTTTAATCACAATAAATTAAACCTTAAAGGAGTTGATTAACAACCTTTTAACCTTTCGAGATTTGGGTTTACTCAGAGCAATGTGTTTTCAATGCATATTGATTCGTGAAATCTCGATCCTCGATTTCCCAAAAAAATGGAAGTTAGTTATTAATCTTGATTAATTAAATTACTAATACCAAGGTTAAGACCTAACTAATCTCATTGCGATTTCGGGATTCAGGGTTTAGTGATGACATACCTCATGTAAGCAAGATCCCCGAAACCCAGAAACGTGAAGTCTTGACTCATAACCAATGTTTAAGCTGAACTAACTTTGTTTTAAAATCACAATTAATGGTAATTAAACTTCTTTAGGTATTTTCATATTTCGGATTCCGTTGGACGAGATCTTTCAAATTTTAAATTTAGAATCGCCGAAATACGGCCATATTGATAACGGATAAATGATGATTTTTGTGACACAAATGCGTATCTCAGAAATATTGTCTGCATTAAAGGTATTAATTTTTTGTTAGTTGCATCAGTACTTTCACCATAAAATGAGTTAAAGGAAAATTAAAGGTCCGTGTTTCGAATCTTATCCTTGTTCTTTCTATCAGGAGTAAGTCACATTCAGCCAAGCTTATACACCTCTCTTCTATGATAGGTTTTCATTCTAATACGAAATTTATGGCACCAAAGAAGGCACCTAAGAAGAGTGAAGATACAATTGAGATTTGCAGCCCAGAGGGAGATGTCATATCCGACACTACACCACATGCTATCGACTCGATCAAATCCTGGAGACAAATCTATGAAATTTTGGACTACGAAATCAAAATTTCCCCTAATGATTCCAAGAATCACCTTTGGGACATAGCAAAATCAGAGCTTCACAAGATTGCAGCATGCTCACGACTCATGACGTACAACAACATGGTCAGTTGGGATTTAGACAAGATTGATATTCCGACGAGAAGCATTTTAAACGATCAAGCAGTCATTATCGTCTCATTCAGACCGGAAAATATCCAAGTAAAACTCTCGCCCAATCCTAAATACATTTGAAATGCCGAATTTATAGCTGAATTTTAGAGAAAGGAATGTACTGAGGGAGACTAAACTTACCCTGATTTAATCAAGGCTGGTGGATATGTCCATCAAAATTTAGGGTCGATACCCATGGAATTTATGCCACAACTTCCTTGAATGAGTACATGGTTTATGTAGCCAAGATGCTGTGCAAACTCTTCAGAAAAAAGAGTCCCTGTCATTTCCTTGCAGAGTGGGTGCCATTTTTAGAGGAAGCATCAGAAGGATATAGTTTTAACTGGAGCAAGATTTTATTTGATAACCTAGCCAAAGAGGTTTCAGATTACAAAACTGCAAGATCCAAAGGTCATTCAGTGGCCTTTTACATGTCGACATACATCATGGATGCAATTTATTTTATGAATCCAATCCCCTTGATATATTGGAGTTGGAACATAACCTACCCTGAACCCATTCACGAGTATCACTCTAAGCTATGGGATGAAAACGCTAAAAATTCATTTTACGAAATTTTTCATTTCGTAGTAATACCAATGCATAAAATGTTTTATGGCTATGACCCCCCTTGCATTTCTGAGACAGTCTCATAAAACCTCAAGGCACTAGCTGACTGGTTCATTGAATAAAGCTTCTCCTATATCAGGGTTTATGGGTGCTCAATCCCTCCTCATGCACTTCCAAAATTCCTCCCAGACAGACTGGTGTGTAGGGAAGTAGCTAACCAAATAGTTAAAGGCGGTATCAGAATAGAGCTAAAGATGGCTCAAAATAAGTCCTGGCCAATATTCCCTGTATATATCAGGAAATTTTCATTACCAAACTTGGGTCATTCCAAGGTGGAAGCAGAAGCACTTGAAGAGATCAAATTGGTAAATATTGAGCACAAAAAGCACGACCCTTATCAACTAGTGAACAAACACATGATACACCGCGGTATGAAAGCTTATGAACATGAAAATTCTACTTACAATGATATTTTCAAAGAGGTCAAAACCTACAAGGAGGTATTAAACAGAGTACGTGCATTATCACCCGACTTACAGACCGGTTTTATGACTTTCCAAAGTCACAAATGAAGCTGTTTACCAAAGATATTGCAAGGTGAATCCATGACTCCCCCTCTAGAGCAGGAAGAGCATCCCCCAGGTTTTGAATCAGAGCTACAGGATAAAGCAAATACAAAGGAAAATCCAAAGGAGACTGAAATTCCTTCACAAAGAATAGAAGTTCCACAGAACGAGAACTTAGAATCAGGGAAAGGAAACGAGTTTGAAACATCCCCAAAAATCCCTGGTGAGTTTCCCAAAAAAGTAGGAGGAATGGCATCAACAGAGCTTGGAATCCCTATTGCTTCTTTGACCCCTTTGTAGTTTACTTACGGAAATCCCTAGATGGAATCTCTATATGTTAGTGATCTTGAACCTATTTCTAGAGACGAGATTCCTTCATCCGATTATTTTTTTAGTAAAAAGAGGAAGGCTATCTTGAAATAGGAAATGCATCCAAGAGGAAACACAATGATAAAAAAGCATAAGATCATCGTAGATGGACAAAATCTCGAAGAAGGGCATTTTTCTACAGAAATAGCAAGCTCAATGGGAGCCTTCGCAACAACAAATTTATACTCTGTAGTTAACTTGAGAACTAGGTTACAACAAAAAGATCAAATGATATCCCAGTTACAAAGTCTATTAAAGGAGACTAAAAGAAATATCAGTCAGGAAATAAACAAAAGGCTAGAATAAGCTAGATTTAGTGACATACAGGAGATTCAAATGCTAAAAGAAAGCTTAAATGAAATGAACATGAAGATATAGGTCAGTCAAGGACAGGCCTTCCACTAGGAATAAATGAATAACCAATTACAAAATAAGATGATTTCAATTCAAAATCAAGTGGTAGAGATGGAAATTTTTCAAGCCCAGGTGTTGGAAATACATGCAAAAATAGAAAAAGAGCAATAGGGAGTGATCTCCAAGCTAGAAATTATTCAGAATTACTTTCAGGAGGCAAGAAAATCCTTTGATGGTATTCTCTTGAAAGAGAAAGAAACAAAAGTAGCTAGAACCACTTTTCAAAAGGCAGGGGATCTTTCAGCAAAAGAGGAAGTCAGAAAAACTCAAAATCTATTTGTTTTAGAGAAGATTAAAGGGGATATAATACTCAAGGTATGTGAGGCAAACCTTGCCAAAACCAAGAGAATAACCAAAGAGGTTAATGATGATTTCCAAAGAATTTTCAACCTTCTAGATAAAGCTTCATTGAACATTGGAAGAGACGACTATCCTGGGTTGTTAGGAGAAATTAACATTGGAAAGCATCAGTTAAGTTTCAAGGAGAATCTAGACGAAATTCAAATAGAAATCTCACAAATAAAGGTAATTGATGTCACACAAATTAGTAGATGGATGGTGAAGCCAAACTTAAAGTTACAAACTATTGAGTTTACATAAAAGATAATTGAAGATCGTCTACCAGAACTACAGAGAAAGTTTTTCCTATTTGAGGCGAAAGATATTCCAGAGGATCCTAGAGTTTTGGTGCAGTTCCTGGGAAAATGTATTCACTGTCTCAAAACAGAATAAGGAAGTTCATCAACAAAGAAATAAAGTACTATTTTGAAAGTTGTCATCACTGAAATAACAAAGAAGATAAAGATAGAAATGTAAATGGTTCAACAATTCACATTTATGTAACCGTTGGCCTTCATAAGTTAGTTAATAAACAACAGAAAAAGAATTTGGTGATCATGTATAAATATAATTTCACAAGACTGAAAAAAGGATTTTTGTTTTGGAGCCGATTGTATTACAATTTTTTCTGATTTACAGTGATAAAGATAATGCAAAAGAGATTCTGAATTCTGTCAACTTGAATTTATGCATCCCTTTACTTTGTTT
The DNA here is from genome assembly GCA_900067695.1 of Picea abies. Lineage (NCBI taxonomy): Eukaryota > Viridiplantae > Streptophyta > Pinopsida > Pinales > Pinaceae > Picea > Picea abies. The sequence goes on from CBVK0100455759.1 coordinate 4,122, forward strand.
TCAACATCTTTCTTTTCATGTCTTTCTAATGAATGATCAGATATAGTTTAGCACAAACTTCTACTGTAGTTTGAATTTATTTGATTATCTAATCATTTACGGATTTTCCTCTCTGATTGCTATCAGCAGTTTCAAGACCTGTAGGTCATTTGGATGGTTACATTTTGTACTTCATTAGAAATTTCCTTTTTCTTCCCTTCTTCTGTTATGATATGAGATTATTTTATGATTAAAGCTTCATATTTTCAACAATGTTACGTTTTTTCTTATTCCATCATTCTCAACACCCCTAATTATTTCAAGTACAGGAAATGGCCTCTAGTATTGTTGTGTTATTATTTTAAATTCAAAAACTCCTTTTCCTTTTTTATCTTTCAAAACAAAAGTAACAAATATTTGAACATTTTATAACTTAATAAATTTTTACCCCTCATCACTGTCCCCAATAATAGACAGCCTAACATAGAACCTGACCTTCTAGATCAAACTTGCATTTCCTTGAGCTTATTTAATACCATCCTATAAACAACAAATACTTGGGTCGATTTAGAATGTTCGTGTGCAGTTATCGAGAGAGATATCATCATCCAAGAATAATGGGAAGCTAGATAGAGACAGTTGAGGAATCAACTCTGATTTAACCTTCTAAAATTGATGTTTTACCCCTTAAATCTCTCTATATTTTCAGATGCCTTGACGGTATACTTTAGAGCCTTAAATTATAAACTCAGGAACAACATCTTTTTTGGCGCTGTTGCCGGGGAACAAAGAAACGAATCTTTTCCCTGGGAAGAACGACATTGCCACTTTCTTTCTTTGATAGAGAACAAACTTAAAAAAAACCTTCTAAGGCTACTTTCATCTTTCAATTGGAAACTCCACGATAAGTAAATTGGCTTTTAGCCAGAAGAACACCAGAAAGAACCCAGATGACAAGAAAACCTCGCCATTTTCTGATCTAGTAAATATTTTAAAATCACGAAGATCCCTTAGAAAAATTGTTTCACCCATACAAACTATTTGTCAACCTGATTCTACACAGTCAAATGTTAAGGGAATACTTGAGAGATCCATCTTGCTCCCCCTTTCAACCAATACATTCTCTTTTCCTGAAGTATATACCCCTACTACTCAGTACTCTGACAAATTCCCTGTATATCTTGATTCAACCCCCGTTGATTCTCCGATATATTCACCTTATGAGTCTGGAGAAACAAGTTCTTTTCTTCTTAGGCCTTCTTTCTCTAGTTCATTGTGCCTTGATAATTAGTTCCCCACAACCTTTTTGTCACATTCAAGCACAACTCAAATCTATCAAACTTTCATGAGCTTTCTCCTCATACACTCCAAGTTTCTGCCTCAAATCCATCAATGGATGCACACGGAGGCGCAGGAGCTGGAGGCGGTGCCGCAGATGGTGTTGCAAGAGGAGCAATAGGTGACCAAGTACCAATCCCTATAATCTTTGCTAAGGTGTCTTCCAGATATGCCTTCCTTGTCCTCCCGGTCCCCCTACATGACCTTCCCAAAAATTACATGAAAAGTCTTCCCAAATTCACAGGGGAAGGAGATTTAACCACACAAGAACACATCAATTTATTTGACCAATTTGTTGACATCCTTGGAATCAAGCACGAAGATGTCTATTCTAGACTCCTCATTCAGAATTTTGAAGGATAGGTGAGGAACTGGTTCCGAGCCTTGGCAGGGAGATCTATAAGGTCTTACGAAGATCTTGAAAACTCTTTTATCATACAATGGGGAGAAAGAAGATACCACCTCTATTACCTAACTGAATTTGGGGTTCTCAGAAATAAAAGCTCAGAATTAGTTCTTGAGTTCACTTAAAGATTTAACAAGTTGTATAATAAAATCTCGGTCGAGGTCAGACCTTCTCAACCCACAGTGAAAGTAACTTTCGCTGGAGCCTTTGATCCCGATTTCGCTATATTATTAAGAGAAAGGAGATCAGTAGATCTCGCCAAGATGCAAGATGATGCCCTAGAAATTGAATCGAACATGATGGCATCAAGAAAACTGAAAGCCAAAGTAAAAACCAGGAACAAAGAAAATAGAAAATTCAAAGAACAAGGTGGATCCTCAGGATCAGGGAAATCCTCGTTAGATAAAATAGATGATATGGCTAGGGTAATTAAAGAGCTGTCAAATAAGATCTAAAAAATGGAACTTGATAAATAAAAAAGGGTTCATTTTACTAGGAAGGATTTAAGAAGGAATCCCGATCCTCAAGCCCCACAAAGACAGATTAAGAATGAGGATCAAAAAATCCCAACCCCCTTAAAGAGTGAAAACTTCATTGGAGGGGAAGACCTAGAAGATTTTGAATTGTTAGAGGAGGATATAAACAATCTTGGTGATGATAGTCTACAACCCTATTTATTGAGACAAGATTATGAAAAATCCTTAAATAAAGAAAATAGAGAGGAAGACGACATAAACAACAGTACTTCTGAATATTTGACCTATCAAGGTATTGCAAATGATATAATGGCCGAACTGCACCAAAAATACAATTTAAGACCTAGAAACAAGAGTCTTCCAACTGCCCCAATGAAAAGGATCCCGCTGAGGAGAGAAACTGATGAAGCGGCTCCAAAGACTACTGAGAAGCAGACTGCAAAAACAAACACCGCTGACATACAACCTGTCAAGCCAAAGTCAGTAGGAACACCTGCCGTGAAAACATAGGTCCCTGTGAGTGAAACCAAATACACACCACAAAAGAAAGCTGAAAATAAAGGGATGGAGGCCCAAAACATAGAGAGCGACAAAGCCATGGGAAATTTTAGTCTGGAAAATGAAATAAACAAAATCAAGATTCCTATACCTCTTGTTGAACTGGTAAAAAACCCCATATACAGAAAACAAATTTCCAAGATGATTAGTTTTTCAGAAAACAAAATCCAAGCCGATGTCATTAACTTAGAAGATGACAAGCTGAACATAGTTTTTGGTCCACATTTCGAAGGTGCCAAAGACACTGTCGCCCCCTTCTATATCACATTAACCTTGTTTGACCACCTACTCCATAACTGCATGCTAGATTCTGGAGCATCCCACAATGTAATGCCTAAAGCCATTATGGATAAATTGGGTCTCGAAATCACTAGGCCTTATGGAGATTTATATTCATTCGATTCAAGAAAAGTTAAATGTATAGGCATGATTAAAGACTTGGTGGTAAATCTGGCACAAATACCTGCAAAAAACATTCTAATGGACATAGTGGTCACCGATATCCCTCCGAAATATGGTATGCTGTTATCCAGTTCCTGGGGCGCCAAGTTTGGAGGATCTCTCCAGCTTGACATGACTTATGCTACGATTCCAGGTTTTGGAGGATAGTTCACGCGCCTATACAGAGAAACCAGGATGGCATTCATGGTAAGTGATCCACACAACCCGAATAACCACCCTGTATATATTGTTGATCAAGATTTAGGTAATTGTATTTTATCCATTGATGATGATATTGATGTAGGTATAGATGAAAGTTGTACAGAAGAGAAAACATAAAAAGAAAAAATTAAAAAGGATGTATATAGCACTGGTGTGTGGAATATGTCTTTTGACGATGATTCATCCTACTTTGGAGCTGGAGCTAGGGCATTCCTTGTGGCTCTTGATAATCAATTCGTAATCCCCTTTTCCTATAGGCTACAGTGGAATGTGGACCACACTAATAATGTATGTGAGTATGAAGCCTTAGTGTTAGGGTTAGAAGCCGCTAGGAGAATGAAAATAAAAAACCTCGAAGTCTTTGGTGATGCCGAGCTAATCGTAAAATAGGTAAATCGACAGTACCAGGCCAAACATCCTAGGTTGAGGTCTTACAGGAATTGCGTCTGGGATCTGATCAAAAACTTCTTCTCCTTTGTCAAGGTTCACTACATTCTAAGAACTGAAAACCAACAGGCTGATGCGTTAGCCAAAGAAGTCTCAACATTCACACCTCCCACCGCTTTTAAACTAAAGTACCATATACAAATGAGACACCGACCTTCCATACCGAATAACATACAGCATTGGCAAGTTTTTGAGGATGATGAAAAGCTTCACAAATTTTTAGAATCAATAGACGAGTTTGCCAAAACGCATGCTGACCAAGAAAACCAAAATGATCCTATTTGGATCATGCAGGAAGGGGAGGACCCCCAAGAATTCCATGATAAAATCGCTAATCACTGAATGCTTTTTCTAAAAAATAACCAGATCCCCAATGGCCTGATTCCCTTGGAAAGGTTATTTAATCAAGATGATATCCCTTTAAGATCTACTTTACAACCTCAGCCTGAAGAGGTTGAGGACTATGACATAGGTACCAAAGAAAACCCTCGGTTGGTGAAACTATCCAAATACCTGTCCCCAGAAACCAAAAGTAAATACGCAGAGTTGCTTCGAAAATATAAAGACGTTTTCGCTTGGTCTTACGACGAGATGAGAACTTATGATACTTTTATAATCGAACATAAAATTCCTTTGAAACCTGATGTCAAGCCTTTTAAGCAGAAACTCAGACATATAAACCCTATGCTGCTACCAGTGATAGAAAAAGAAGTTAAAAAACTCTTGGATTCCAAAATCATCGTCCCACTAAGATATTTCAAGTGGGTGGCTAATTTAGTTCTAGTAAGAAAGAAAAACAACAAAATCAGACTGTGTGTTGATTTTAGAAACTTGAACCGATCGTCACTCAAGGAAAATTACCCATTTCCTAAGATGGAACACATTTTAGAGAAAGTAGTTGGAGCTAATAGAATGTCGATGATTGATGGTTTTTCAGGTTACAATCAGATAGCAGTACACCAAGATGATAAGGAAAAGATGGTTTTCACTACCCCTTGGGGTACCTTCATGTACGATAAAATTCCTTTCGGCTTGATGAATGCAGGGGAAACCTTCCAGCGATCCATGGACATTGCCTTCATGGCCGAGAGAGATAAATTTGTTGTTATCTATCTCGATGATCTGATAGTTTTTTCAAAATCTGATGCAGAACATCTAGTGCACCTAAAGAAAACTTTCGAGAAATGTCATAAATTTGGTTTGTCCCTTAATCCTAAAAAATCTCATTTCGCTATGCAAGAAGGTAAGATATTAGCTCATATAGTGTCTAAATACAAAATCAAAATCGATCCCAAAATAATTGAAGTAATAGATACTATAAACATCCCTAAAAATGTAAAAGAAATTCAGTCTTTCTTAGGAAAACTAAATTTCTTGAGAAGATTCATCCCTAACTTCGCTGAAATTGTGAAGCTTATCACAGATATGTTAAAAAAGAACAATGAGATGAAGTGGAAAAGTGAAGCCAAAGTGCCTTTTCAATGAATCAAGAAAGTTATCAACGATGCGCCAGTCTTGGCAGGTCCTGATTACACAAAAGAGTTTCAAATTTTTTCCTTTGCTTCCGAACACACTATCACAGTTATATTGTTACAAAAAGACGAGGAAGGTTTTGAACAACCTATTTCATTTTTCAGTAAAATTCTAAGAGATACCGAGTTGAAATATAATATACTAGAAAAACAAGCTTACGTAATGGTGAAGGCTCTCAAGGCTTTCAGAACGTACATATTACACTCGAAGATCATAACCTATGTCCCTACAAGCTTTGTTAAAGATATACTGATTCAGCCAGATAGTGATGGCAGAAGAGGAAGATGGCTAGCTAAGATTCAAGAGTTCGATCTGGAAGTTAAACCAACAAAACTCATTAAAGGCCAAGGTCTAGCTAAATTGATAGCTGAATCAAACCTGCAGGCATTTGAAATAAATCAACTGCAAGAAGACGAGGGTTTCTAGAGATGAATGAACTCGATATCACTACACCTATAGTTGAGATTAAAGACAGGTTTTCTACTTTAGTCTGGTACTGTGATATTGTTTCTTACCTCTTGACTCTTCAATGCCCCAGTGAACTAACCCCATCTAAAGCAAGGGCACTGAAGCTACATGCTATAAAATATTGTATTATAGACGAAAAATTATATTGGAAAGATCCTCTGGGTTTCTTTCTGAGTTGTTTCGTCGAGACCGAAACTGAAAGGTTATTAATGAGTTCCATGAGGGAGTGTGCGGAGGACACCATGCTTGGCGAGATAAAACTTATAAAATCTTAAGATCTGGATATTACTAGCCCAAACTATTCACAGATGTAAAAACCAAAGTCCAAACTTGTACTCCCTGTTAGTTGTTTATAGGTAAACAAAAAGTCCCAGCGTTACCTTTAGTTCCAGTTAAAACCGAAGCTCCTTTTCAGCAATGGGGCCTTGATTTCATCGAAGAAATTCATCCACATTCTAGTTCTCAACACAAGTGGATCCTAACTACAACAGATTACTTTACTAAGTGGGTGGAATATATTCCCATGAGAAGCGCAACTGACTCAGTAGTAATCAATTTTCTGGAAGAAAATAATTTATCCAGATTCAGCTGTCCTTGAAAGATAGTCACCGATAATGTGCAAGCATTTAAATCAATGGCTATGATAATATTTTGCCAAAACATTAACATCATATTGGGACACTGCACAACTTATTATCCACAGGGTAACAATTTAGCTGAGTCATCTAATAAAATTCTGACAACCGCGATAAAAAAAATCTTGACTGAGAATAAGAAAGTGTGGCATATCCATTTGAAATACGCTCTATGGGCCAACATGATAAGTACCAAAAGGTCAATTGGGATTTCCCCTTTTTAGATGGTATATGGCACTGATGTTATTTTACCAATAAATCTTGCTTTTCTAGTAATGAAACGATGGCAAGATTCAAACGAAGAACCTAATGACATTACTAGGAGGGCAAACTAGCTGGTCGAAGTTCAACAAAATAGAGACGAAGTAAACGAAAAGATGCAGAGATATCAGGATAAAATGAAGGCTTTATTCGATCAAAAGGATAAGGATAGATATTTCCTCCCTGGAGATCTGGTACTAAAATGGGAAGCTAGAAGACAAGACACTGGCAAACATGACAAGTTCGATTCGATCTGGTCTGACCCTTATAGAGTCTCGGCCTCAAAGAGAAAAAATGCCTTTTCATTAGAAAATTTCGATGGAGACATTCTGAGATCCCCTGTAAATGGGCAATACCTTAAACACTATATGAAGTAATATGTTTCCGAACTCTCATTGTACATACCAGTTTGTTTTCATGTTTTCTTTATAGTTACATGGTTTTCGGTAAGTTTTATTCTTTCAAAAAAGTGGACAAGTTGTCGCGGCCGCTTCTATAGTGTCACCTAAATAC
>CBVK0100455760.1:146-12512 GCA_900067695.1 Picea abies
TTGGATAATAGAAGCAAGGGATGAATGGAAGAATGACGAAAAAGTGTGGAATCTCATTCAAAGGTTGCAATAGGATTCCAGTACATCGAATAATTTACATGGAAAAATGATTCACTATGGTACAAAGATCACTTATATTTATGTAATAAATCCCAACTCAAACAAAAGGTACTATTGGAATTGCACAGCTCTCCAGTAGGAAGGCACTCAGAATTTTTAAAAACCTACCATAGGGTCAAGAAGGATTTTTTTTGGGATGGCCTTAAAAATGATGTTCAAAGGTTTGTTGAAGAATGTTTGGTTTGACAATAGAATAAGGTGGAAAGAATTAAGACCCCATGTCTTTTACAACCATTAGCCATCCCAAGTCAGTGTTGGGAGGAGGTTTCCATGGATTTCATCAAAGGGTTACCGAAGTTTGAAAGAAAGAGTGTCATCATGGTGATTGTTGATAGACTAACTAAGTACACACACTTTTGTGCACTCTCTCATCCCTTCAAAGCTAGTACAGTTTCCACCGCATTCATGGAGACTGTTCAAAAGCTACATGGCAGCCCAAAGATTATTTTAAGTGACAAAGATCCCATCTTCACTAGACATTTTTGGACAAAATTATTTTCTTGTTTGGGTACTTAATTACCTCATATCTCATCCTATCATCCTCAATCTGATGGACAAACCGAGATAGTGAAAAAATGTCTAGAAGGCTATCTTCATTGCTTCGTCTCTGATAAACAAACACAATGGCTCAAATGGTTACCTTTGGAAGAATGGTGGTATAACAATTCCTTTCATACTGCAACAAAAATAACACCATTTATGGCACTCTATGGATACCACCCTCCTTCCATCACATCTTTTCTAAAAGAAAAATCTAAGGTTCAAGTAGTGGAAGATCACATCGAGCATCAACAACAAGTTCTCCAAATATTAAAGGACAACCTGACCATGGCACAAAATGGTATGAAACAACAAGTAGATCAACATCGTAGTGAAAGAAGTTTTGCAGTAGGGGGTTGGGTGTTTTTACGACTACAACCATACAAACAAATATCCCTCAAGCAAGCCAAGAAGGATAATAAATTATCACCAAAGTACTATGGACCTTATCAGGTGTTGTAAAAGATTGGTACTATGGAATACAAATTGGAGTTGCCTGCATCTTCACGAGTACACCCAATTTTCCATGTTTCATGCATAAATAAGGTTATAGGTGACAAGATCCGAGTTGAAACTATATTTCCAGAACTTGACGAGGAAGGAAAAATCATATTGGATCCTAAATCCATCAGTGACACAAGAATTCACCAGCTGAGGAATAGATCCATTTCAGAGTGTTTCATTAAATGGAGGAAACTATCGGCTGAAGACTCCACTTGGGAAGATGAGTCTTTTATATAGAAGAATCCAGAGTTACTCAAGTGTTGTGGACAACACTTGTATCAAGGGGAGGGGCATGTTAATCCCTAAATAATGGCTCATTACCCCTTAATTGGGGCATATTATATTAGTAATGTTATTTACCCCTTAATTGGGGCATATTATATTAGTAATGTTATTTTATTTATGTCAGATTTAGTCCATTAGTTGTAATTATACCTCCTAGTCTCCTATATATACCAAGGAGACATTTTCATTTTGAATCATCTTGTAATTTTACATTTATGTGGACATAAGGAGGTTGCCCCCTCGAAGAGGCTTATTATCTAAATTTCTCTCTTTTTCAAGGCATTGAGTACTTACTCTGAGGTGTTTCTATGCTATATTGATATTTGGTTCTTAACAATATGTTTCTAATTTTTTGATATTGGACAGGCTGTAGGGAAAAGAGAATATGAAGATCGAAAAAGGTAGAAACAAAAAAATAGAAAATAGAAAACTGAAATTTAATCTTTGCAAAAATTTAAAAGGGTGTATTTGGGTTGTATACCTCTGGATTTGACTTAAATGGCACTATCTTGGGAAAATGAAACCATTTAGAGTGAAATGGAAATATTTCCTAACTGAAATGATTGCTTCAGACGCAATGGAATAGTCCTCTCAGCCTAGAAGTGTACATAAATGGTAGAAACTAGAGATGAGGAAACACAACTTCATGATCTCATTCTACAATGGGAGAGGGTCTTTACACATGCTATGATACCATGTTTCACAACACAAGTATTCCAATAGAGGAGAAACACCTTCAATAACCACTCACACAACTATATCAAAGATCAACACATCGATTTTTTGATGTGGTAAAATCCCTATAGGGAAGCATCCATGGCCCCAACCAACATGGCCAGTTGTAGAAATTTATTATTGCAAAAGAAAATTATTGCAGAGAGACTTATAGGATACTTTCTCACAATCGATCATCGACAAATAATCCTCCATGCTATTCAAATAGATATGATGGACCAGTCAATTGTTAAACAATGAATCAATTCATCCATTAATATCGAGGAGAATATGAGATGTCAGATCACTCTATGTCAGCAGCATATCGTGATCATTATATTAACTAACTACAATTGTATACTAATGCATACTAAAGAAACACACTAATAAACCCATTTTTACCTAATGATACATTAGACCAAGTTGATCTTATCTAACTCATAAGTGTCTAAATATCCTAACACCTTACTCTTTCAACAAAATAGTGTTTTTGTTAATAATTTCTCTTACTTTATTCATTCTCACCCAATGTCAAGCATGAGTAATTCATCTAGCATGGGAGGACCCGTTCCTTCATCACCTAGTGCTATGAGATGAGTCTCTTTGACTTATTCCTTGCCATCATTTACTGAGATAAATTCTTCCACCACCATTCCTATTACATTAGGTTTCTCAAGGTAGGGAATGCCACTAGTTACATCCTTCCCTTCCATAGGTTTCCCTACGGTTATTTTTCCCACTATGTACATTATAGTGCCCACATATAGATTTTTTTTTGGTGCGGGGGTGGGGAAAAGCCTTGTTTTTACCGATTTAGGTGTATTTCCTTTTTCCTTTCATATCCCTACTGGTATCCTGGCAATACCAAATGTTGGTTTCCCATTTAGTTGGAATTATAATATTGGGTTTGGTGCTACCCCTAGTGTTTTTCATAATGCTGGGGGTAGTAATGTCTCTGGGGGCCCTTAATTCCCTATGGGAATTTATGTCTCCAAGGAATCAATACCTTTAGGGGTAGTAATATGGGTGGGGCACAAGGTCCATCAAGGTCTCAAGCCACATATTCTTTGAACTTGAATCTATTTTCCAATACACCATTCCCTTTTCCAAAAACATTAGATCTTCTTGATTTATCATGATTGATGAATAACCCCATCCAACAACAATCTTCATGGCCAGAAATTACCACAAAATTTCGATCAAATATTCCCAAATTTGATGGAAAAACTAGAGAATATCCCTCTACACATGTCATGTCATACCACTTGTGGTGTTCATTGAGCTCCTTGGTGGATGATAGTATATGGTTGAGACTTTTCTATGGAACCTTGATGACACCACCAAATCGTACATTGAGTTACTAGGTAGTATATATCATGAATTTTCATATTTGTTCATGGTTTTCCTCATGCACTTCCAATTTTATATTTGGTATGATTTTGGAATAGATATTTTGACATCATCTTGTCAGAACAACACCGCACATAGTTCGATCATATTCATGAATGGAGACAGTGATGTAGGCTTATTTGAGCTAACATTTTAGATCAACATTTGGTAAATTGGTTCGTCAAGTTGTTTTTACCACCTATAGCCAAAGATGTTTTTATGTTAGGGGTGATTACTAAGGAGAATATCATATTACATGCCAAAAATTTATACTTGATTTATTCACAGTCGAGCACATTGTATGACATGATTCATCATGCTCAGAGGCCATCAACAAATCTAGTTAGGCCCATACTAGGAGTGATCTCTAAACTATTGTGGATATTCCACTGGAACAATTTATTACAACAGATTTGATCAATAAAAATGAAATCTACACTATGAAGGTTAAATTCCTTTGGATTTCATAATCTTTAGTTACTGATTTTTTTCTTATGCATGAAATAGATAAAATTCGGAAAATAGAGAACAATAAAATAAAATCACACACCATCCACAAAATAAAACAAATATTTTCTTTGGGAAACCCTTGTGGTAGAAAACCCATCTAGAAGGTGAGATTGATCTACTCTATTTTCTCTAGTATGGAAATAATCCAAGTACAAATGAGAAGGCACTCTCTATGGAGTTTTTTGAGACCTTTGGCCCATTAGGTTGTTATACAACATTAACTACCTCTTTTATGCTCTCTAATTTCTCACTCCCAATTATTATTCTCTGTTGTGGAACAAAATACAATAACACAGAATGGAATCCCTTCTCCTCCTAGCGACCTAGTATTTATCATAGCTTGAGATCCATCTAAGGGTGGGTTTTTGACTTCCTCAACCCTGAATTGTGATAAGGTTTTGGAACTTCTAGAATGTTCTTATAAAATACACTATGTCACTAGCCACACATGTCTAAGTAATGGAGGATGGCATGGAATCTACTGACACCATAATGATCAATATGGTAGGTCAACTTGGGAGGCATAAATTTTTCATTTGAACTCTGATTAAGGCGATTCTTGCACTTTTAGAAAGGTTTGGGCTCTTTTTGTGACTCCTTTTGTTGGTATTATTGATATCCTAATTTCCCCTCTGATATGATCTCTGAGTTTGAGACTTTTTCATCTTTGAATGACCTTAGATTGCTTGCTACAGCCGCCATGAGGAGGTTCATATTGTAGTTGATATCACCAACCTATGATTCTAACCTATCAAATATCTCTTTTATTGGATCTTGAGGGTTGTTATGAATAGACTCGTATTCCATGGCTATGGTTTCTGCAACTTCTCTTTAAGTCGATTCTTGGATCCTACAACCTCCCATAAATACCTAAAAGAACACCTACTCTAATACCAATATTATTTGTAAATTGCCATGGATATTCTAGTGACATATTTTGTCCCAACATATATGATAAATAAAATGGAAATATATACTATGAAGGTTCAATTCCTTTGGATTCCATAATATTTAGTTATTAATTTTCTTCTTATGCATGAAATAGATCAAATTTAGAAATAGAGAACACCAAAGAAAAATCACACACCATATAAAAAATAACACAAACATTTTCTCTAGGAAACCCTTACAGGAGAAAACCCAACTAGAAGGTGAGGTTGCTCTACTCTCTTTTCTCTAGTATCAAAATAATACAACTACAAAGGAGAATGCACTCTCTATGGAGGTACTTGAGACCTGTGTCCCATTAGGCTACTACAAAACATTAACCCCCTATGTTATGCTCTCTAATTTCCCACTCCTAGTTGTTTTGTTGTGATATGGAACAAAATACAATAACATAGAACAGAATCCAATCTCTTCCTAGTGGAAAATTATTTAACATAGATTGGTAGCCATATAGGGGTAGGGTTTTGAATTCCTCAACCCTCAATTGTGATAAGGTTTTGTACCTTCTAGAATGTTCTTCGAAAATACACTATGTGGCTATCCCCACATGTCTAAGTAATGGAGGTGGAAATGGAATCCACTTGCACCATGGTGATCAATATGGTAGGTAAAGTTGTAGGAGGAATAACTTTCACATTAAAAATATAATTGAGGCGATTCTTTGTCTGAAATATTTCAGATAATTTTTTGGACCCAAATTTTCAAATTTGGGCCAGTTGTGAAAATGGCCCTGCAAGTTGATCTCTCTAATTTATCCACCCAAAAGTACTAAGATAGATTACAAATAATATAATGATCCAATTGAGATCAAGGACCCCATGCTAATGGCATGGTTGGTTATGTATCCAATGCTTATGTGAACCAATTGGCTAGCTAGATTAGTTAATTGTCCATATTTATAAGTCAACTAACTTGATCCATATTATATTGAAAATGAAATGAAACACACACATAAATGTAGCAAAGATTACAACAATAAAGTGAAACCTAACTTCTATTAATGAATAAAATAGATAAATATTGTAGAATGGAAACTAGCTAGAATGGTGGTTGTTTATCTTTGAAGAGAAAGAGATGTTGGCTACACATTTGCAAAAAGATATCACAAAGAGGTGAAATAATGACATTTTGGTATAACGAAAGAACCCTAATGATCCAAAACCGTAACCCTAGGAGGTGAAGCACCAAAATATTTTTGGGCCCATAGGTGGTTAGTTGATACACCAACTTCTTGAGTGCACAACGTTTGCATACAATCTTTTTTTGGGGTGCATAGTAGCTTGCTAGAAATATCTAACTTAGAAGTATAGTTGTTGGTAGGTCAAGGAATTTGATGGCCACCCCTAGATCCTGAATGGCCTAAAGCCATGGTTTTGGGTCTCAAAATGGCCATGGATGTTTAGGCACCAAAAATCATAACAAAAATAATGACCAAGATAAAGAACCATGATGAGTTAATGGAAGAGGTGGGAGGCCAAAAATATCCACCTAGTTCATCCATCCCCCCATATGAGAAATGGTCCCCTTGGAATCAATTTTACTCATCATATGGGGAAAATTTTACTAAATCTGAACCTTGGTGAGCCACTTGCCTTGTTGAAGTAGTATGCTTCTTTGACAACCTGAAAGAGTTTTATGTTCTATTGGTAGGTTCCATTCACCCTGATTTCCATGATCCAATCCATGGGATATTATGTAATTCAATCAGGGTTGAGTTCTATAGGGGACAATTTCTCATCCATCTATGAGGTGTCCAACAAAGATGGGAAATATGGTCAAATTATCTCCACATTAAATACTGGGTGCAAGCCAAGGAAATGGGGAATACTCAATTTGAAATCATTGTCACCCATATCCTTTGTGATGGTGTAAGATATGTATCATAATGGTATGAGATTCATGTGGGGACCTGTGAGGTGCTCTTTTTGAAAATGCAACCACTACTTGTATCCAACCTGAAACTTGTGAGGAACTTGATGTTGGTCATGTCCCTATTTATACTTGGCATTGACCTTCTCCAATATATCATGAACTTGTTGTTGTAAGTGCTAGATATGTTAAAAAAACATTGGACTCTTTGTATACATCACTATTATCTTAGGAGGACTTTGTTCGGGAAGATGAAATAGATAGAGCTACATCAATGGGGGCCAATGGATGGAATCCCAAACACACTTGAAAAGGGTCATGGAAAATAGAGATGTGGAGGGATTTTTTATAGCTATGTTGAACAAATGGATGGAACTCATCCCATGTACATGGATGCTTGGATTTGTACATGTCCAGTATATGCATAATAATCCTATTGACCACTTATATTTTTCCATCTATTTGGGGATGAAAGGAAACAGCTTTGGTCATATTGGTGTTCATCAGAGACCATAGGATGAACCACAAGGTACTAAGGAACTTGTTATCCTTGTTTGATATAATCCTATGTGGTATCTAAAAATGAACCCAAACATTCTCAAATAATATCCTAGTAGTGGCATCATCTATGATGCTCTTTCTACATGGTTTCAAAATGTCCATCTTAGAGAACTAATCGACAACCAAAAAAACACAATCATGAGCATATTTGGTGGAGGTAAAACCTGACATGTAAATGGATATGGAATCCCAAGGATTTTCTAGGGTAGGTAGACGAGTGTATAGCCCCTACTTCTTGATGAACAACTTAGTGATGGCATAGATAGTGCACAATCTAATATATTTTCCAATGTCCTATAGAATGTTTGGCCAATAGAAAGGATTTTGAAGTATTTCTATTGTCTTATCCATAATGAATTTCACTACCACCTGACTCTAATGTACCTCCAAAATTAGATTTGAATGCTCACTTAAAGGAACACAAATATGTCCTAGGTTTCACAAGAGTGCATCCTAGAGGTGAAAGTATAGAACTTGTTTTCTGACACTTAGTGTTTGATAAGTAGCAACAAATTAAAATTCATTGTTGCATAATTGTAGCCAGCTAGAGTTACCATGCCTACAAGAGTTAAAAAATGTGGTGAGTGTTGTTAGCACTATGTAAATTTGTTCAGATGATAAAAAAAATGACAGAGGTAACCTACAAACCACTTTAGAGCTGGTAACTAGTATGCTCAGCTCAAAGAGGGCTCTCTCTTGTCATTTGGTCTTTAATATATGAATTTTCTTTTACAAATCACTGGCTAGGTTTTGTTTCTTTGAAGGGTTTTTTATAATTTTGATGGAAAGGAAGGGGAGGGACACTTAGGGCTATGGAGTCATGCTTATGAAAATGAATGGAATAACTAAATGGTCGATAAAACTCTCCAAAGGATAAAGGCTAAATAAGGTGATAAATATGAGTTATAAATTGTAATTTGCAGAGTGTAAGAAGAAGGGAAAAACATATAACTGCATCAGAGCATTAAATAAAATGAATTCTGACTTAGTTAGGAAGAAATTAGCACAATTTAAATTGCTTAAGATGAGAGCATCACAAGATGAATTGTGGGACTTTAACTATCCGATTTAAATAGAATACATTGAAGATGAGCTAAAAAATACAAGAAATACATACAAAGAGAGAAGACAAATCTCAGACCACCACCATTAGAATCTTTTCATGGAAATTTCAAGACCTCTACATGTGCATTCTATTCAACTTCAAAAAATTACATTCAAGTTCCAAATAGATAAAATCATTCCCTTGCACTTCTTATAACCCCTAATACATTTGGAACTCCTAATATTTATACAAGTTGAGTTCCTTCGGTTTGAAGCTGATTATAATGATTATAAAGAAACGTTTTGGTTTTGAAACCGATTATAATGATTGAAATAAAATGTTGTGGTTTGGGAATCGACTACAATGATCAACAAGAAAATTTTCTTTATGGATTCTGGCTTCTCTAGCGTTTCGGTCCCTTTCCTCACCACTTTTTCTTCTTTGGTCTTCCACATGATCTTCCATATTTAGTGACATCTGGACATCATCTACTGGGCCCTGGAAAAATGCATTTTGTCTTACCCAACCTAATTATTTCCTTCGATTAAAATTCAAAAGGAATATCATAATATATCATTTCCTTTATCAAAATTTCCAATTCAATGCAAGAAGCATATGACATGACTGGTAGTCCAAGCTTGACTTCTTTGAACTGATTCATAATTTCAAAGATTGTAATAAGATGCTTAACTAATGTAGATTCTTTTAGATTTTCCTCCAGGGTTTTGAGCTTGGAATGATCCATTCTAGAATGAGTTAGACGAGCATTGTATTCATCCCGATCAGACAATTTTCCCTTTCCATCTCAAAATGGTGGAAGTCCTTTGATAAACGATTCTTCGAACAAATCCTTGAACTCCTGTACACTTAGTTCCATCTGTGTTTGCCTTGGTTTGGACTAATTTCAACAGGTTATGTTTATAAATAACCCTCCTAGCCCATATAATCAATGTAGTTATGTATTTAACCCCAATAGTATGAAGGTATGCAATAGGAACAACGTTGAGTAGATTTATGGCATTCTGGGCCCATTCTGGTGGTTTCTTTGCTAAAGTTTCATTCACAATAGTGCACCTTCTTCCAGCTATGATGGCTATATTGTATTTATCATTAATTAAATTTAAATATACTTTGAACTTGGAAGCTTCAATAGCTATAGAGTCCCAAATAATATGCTTGGCCCCCTGCAACAAGACTTTCCTCTTAACCTCATCTTCAATTTATTTATTCTTTCTTGCAATACTTCATTCTCCTTTTGAAATTGAGCCATTCTTTCATCCTTTTCTTGTAATTCCTACTTCAATTTCTCTATGCTTCCTTTCAGACTGATTTATCCTTCTTTCAAGATAACTTTTTCATATCCCAAACAAGTCCTTCAATTTTTGACCCAACTCTTGCAGCATGCGCTGCAACTAAAACCTTGTTTAGCAATTTTGTTTGCTCTTGTGACCATTTCACCTTTTCTTGTTATAGCTGCAACACTCTAGCCTTATAGTCCAATGTCTCTTGGCGAAGTGTTTAATTTTCATGCTCTAGAGAAATCAATTTTGTTGTTTGTGGATGCTCTGGCAGACATTTTCAATTTGTTCTTCAAATTTTGAATTGATTTGTCTTTCTCATCCAATGACAATTTCAACCCTTGAGGGCCTTCAGATTCAAATGTCTTGACCTAAGTCTGCCAAACACTGCTAGATTCCTTTTCCTACCACAATTTTCCTTCCAATTTCATTTCATATCATGATAGCTTTGAATTATTTAAACTTAAGCTCATGTAATCAGAATATAGCATGTCACTAGTGTTTTTGTGAAATTTTACCTTGTATGGGGCAGTGATGTTGTCATATCTTATCTTTATCTCAAAGACTTTGTCTTCATCTACAACTACAATGTTAAAGGTCCTATTTTCAATGTCTCTTACTGTGAACAAAGAATATTTGTGTGGAGAAATATTTTCCACTTCAGGGACTAAATCCATCATCTCACCCAGAGTTGTGTTTCCCTTCTCGTCATATTGTTTTACCAAATCTTCTCTAGATTGATAAACTGCCTCAGATGTTTTATCAAAGATGTATTTCTTGTTGCTAAAGCTTATTTAGCTACCTTCACTTTGGATTTTAATTTCCTTTTCGACCTCTATAGTGCTCGTACCACTTTCCACCATATCTAGATTTACTTATTCTCTGGGATCTTCTTCTTCTAAATCCACAATCTGTGTTGGCTATGAAACTTTCATCTTCTTAGGAGCAGTTTGTTGATAATTGATGCCCATGGCCTTTGAACTTATTATATTTATATAAACACTTATCTTAGGGGATTTGATTATTATCTTTTGAGAAGCTTGTTGTGTTTGAATTTGTTGCAAGGTTGCCTCTACTTGTTGTGTTTGAATTGGTTGCAAAATTGCTTCCATATCAACACATACTTCTAGATTGTCCATCTTGTCAAAACCATCAACCTGTTCATGCTCATAATGGGCATGTTTGTTCATTAATATTCTCTTGGATATGATTTGATGTGGATCATGTCTTCTTCCCTTTAACTTTGCAAAACCAAACTCTTTGATCTTTTCTTGAACTTGAGATAAACATGATTTGTCTTTGACAATGAAGGGGACAATGATAAAAGGGAACTTAAGGTTGGAGGGTTTGTGCAACTTCAAGAAGTGCTCTCTCTTAGATACAATTATTTTCCTGATGAATTCAAGGGAAAATATTATAGGAGTCATAAAAATATGAAATAGGTAAGGGGATTCATGGAAACCATAAACCCATATTACTATTGAGTGCATGAATAGTACCCAATCCACACTCTGTTCTCTGGATTTGGTTGTAGTTAACTTCTCATGTCATCCAAAAATATAGGTTGGATGGTATTTAAAATCAAATTGTAAACTCTGGACATGACTTTGTTTATGAATATAAGTAATGTAATCCTTTTACATTCAGTTGACACAAATGCTTATTCAGGAAATTATCTCTTGTTGGTTTCCTGGAAAATTCTCAATAGATAGGTGTAGTATATGAAATGTTTTAGAGAGAGAAAATTCACTAGTTGTTTATGGACATTATCATCTAGGAATTGATCAAAACTGATATGAACTAACAAACCCTACTCTGACTTAAAAAAGGTTAAAAGGAAACCAAGCATGAATTCAACCACATATTTTTCATTGTATAGACCTAAAAATTGACTCAATAGGGAGCAGACCCATTGGAATTCGATAATAATTATATTTACATTCATTGACAAAGACAAACCTTCTGAAAAATGTTGAGGTTTGATAATTGTCTATAAAAACAGATCCTGGACATTTGATGGACATTCTCTATATACCCTATTAAACTTTTCTTCTTTGAAAGGTTCAAAAATTGTGTAAAAAGACTATGATATAGTGAGGGACTCTCAAATTGATAGAATCTCTACTCTACACAAGACCTTACACCCTCGTTTATTCACAATGACTCTTTCTTCATGTGAATACTATTTCGTGCACCAACCTATAAATTTGGGAAATGGGAAAGCAATTTTGACAACATAAGGAACTATGGTGGTCTAGATTTCTTAAAGGAACAATACACATCTTCCTACTTTATCGGATAGGTTGCTCCTAGACAAAGAGATAGGAGAAATAGTGATTTCAGTATAAAAAACATGTGAATATCAGTCAATTATGGATTCTTCATTTTCCATAGGATCTTGTTCTGTTGTTGCCATAGGATCTTGTTTTGTTGCTGAGGTTATGATGGTATCAATGGTTGTGATGAAAAAAATCCTAGAAACGAGTGGCAATGGTGTGCAGTTGGTGTAGTGTTTGTAAATGTGTTGAACCTACACAGAATAGATCTAGCTAAACAATGATACACACATTTGCAGAGATAATT
>CBVK0100455763.1:0-21246 GCA_900067695.1 Picea abies
GGGACTTAAGTCCTATGGAATATTTTATTAACATTTATGGAAAAGTGTAAGTTATGGATATTTATTTATCCTAAGCTCTCGATGGATGGGAATGGGTCACCAAGTGGCTAAATATACTTCTGAAAGTGACACATGTCAAGTTTAAGGCATGCAATATATGTTGTTGGCCTTAGTGTGTTTTGGGGGATTATTCATTTTTCACTCTCGTGTGCAGAGGGGGTTGGACTATATCGAAAATCTGACTATTACCTTATATGCAGAGAGAAGCTCGTAAGTTTTTTTTTTTGTATTGTAATAATGTTTTTTGTTATCAAAGAGGCAGGTTGTCAGGCTCGTGAGCAGTCTCTCTAGGTGAGAGATTTGTTGTCGAAGAGGCAGGTTGTCAGGCTCATGAGTAGTCTCTCTAGGTGAGATATTTTTTGTCGAAAAGGAAGGTTGTCAGGAATGTGAGCATTCTCTCCAGGTGAGATTTTTGTTGGGAATTGTTCCCTGGTGTGCTAGGCATTAGTTGTAGGGATCTGAGACTTCCTATCCGGTCTGTTGTTGGAACCATGGAAGGGAAGTGGGGCAGCCAAGGGACTGTTGAGAAGAGAAGGGGCACACTTCCTTGGGTGTGACAGACACGTGGAGAATGAGATACTGTAGACTAGTTGTAGTAGCGGGCACCTTGGAATGAACAATTTTGTTGATTATCAAACCTTAGCCTGGCATTAGGAACCCTTTTTCCCTGATGGACTTAAGCCCCATCTTGGGGCTGACTTGTTGTTGAAATCTTATGAGCAACAAAGTTTATGGTTGCAAGGAACGTCTGAGTTCTGCACGTAGTTGGTGAATTTTCATAAAAAATAAGTGTCTTTATGTGCTTGTATCATTTACTATGTGATTATTTATCTGTGTTTAATATGGGTTTAATTCTTGTATGTTGTTGCATATAAGTAATTGTTGTTATTATGCATATTGCTTCTTGCACATGAAAGTGTGGTGTGGATATTAATTATTATAGTTTTGCATGAGTATGACAAATGCTGATAGTATTAAGTTAACCTTATAATAATGGTCCCGAGTCTCCGAGGAGAGATTTGAATGGTCGTGCATGTAGGGAAATACTCTGCATGCACAAGAGGCTAGGTTCACTTGTGCGCATAGGAAAGCAATATATGTGCACAGGGAAGAAAAAATTGGTGGTGACGCCAGAATGGGTACGCGCACAATAGTGTTGTGTGTTCAATATGCTTGTGCGTAGTTATTTTGTTTTACTTTTGTTGTTATAAGTTGAGTGGCGTGACTCAACTTGACATTGAGTGCATTACTTCAAGTGATATTGCACAGACTAGTGTTTAGAGTAGAATCTATGCAGTGAATTTTGGAATAACATTTTCAGTAGTAAGTTGGATGATGTTACAGATTGGTTTCAGAGTGACAAAACCTGAGATAGTGTGATGTGGCCCAACTTGGGTAGCTAGGGCCATTACATTGTGGTATCAAGGCGACAAAAGTTGATATTGTGTGACCTAGCCCAACCTGGTTGGCTTGGGACATTACACAACCCAATTCTCCATCGTCCATCACAGGGAAGAAGGGTGTGTGCCCCCTTGGGGTCGCACATCATCGTTGTTCCCCAAGGTGCTCCTGCCCACACCCATAAGACAATTTCTTTCCCAACTGATCACATCCCCCTTGCGTTCTTCATCTAAATTTTCACCAAATCTATCCAAGTAGTACACATGATCAATGGGTATCACAGGAGGCCTTACATCCTCCCCCACTAAAATTGTTTTTGTCCCGACAACTTCTGCACCACTTGCAATCACTAATGAACTATGTCAAACTCCCAAATCATGTCCTCGTATTTCCACAAGGACTCATATCTCTCCCAAGTAACCTCTTCATTGGGTTTTCCCTTCCAATGGATGAAGTAATCATGCACTCGACCTCTTTCCTGTCCCAAGATGCGGTGCACAAAAATATTCTCTATCTCCAACCCTGTCTTATCTGAAACCATGAACGATGCTTTGGATGGATCAAATCAACTTGGGTAATCTGGGTCTCTTTGGCACAACTTCAACTAGATAACATGGAAGATAGAGTGAATATGCCACATGTAGAATGACAACTCCAATCTATATGTGACGTTTTCAATCTTCTCAAGAACTTTGAACGATCCCTCATACCTCTGCATAAGAGATGGAGCCATCCCTTTAGGTGGTGGGAACTAATATCTGCTCAGCCTGAGTAAGACCAACTCTCCTAATTGGAATTCTGTATCACATCTGCTGCAATTTACCCACTGCCTCATTCTATCTATTGCGTTATTCAAGTGTGTGCAAGATATTTCCAACTGATCCTACCAACTCTTCATGAAACCCATAGTTGATGGATTTGTTCCATAGTATCCTTGTGTCACAAAATGAGGAGTTGTGGGTTTCTATACATTTTTCAACTTGAGTGGACTATATCTCGTCATTGAAATATTTTGCAGGTTGTAGCTAAACTCAACGTCATCCAATAATTCCGACCAATTTAGCTGATCATCATGTACATTGTGTCACAAATAGTCCTCTAGAAGTGTGTTGATTCATTAGATTTTGCCATATGTCAATGGATGGTAGGATGAAATCCTCAAGAACTTCGTCCCCATGAGCTTGAACAATGCTATCCAAAACTTACTTGTGAACCTTGCATCCCTGTTTGACACAATGTTCAGAGGAAGACCCCAATACTTCACTATGCACTTGAAAAACAACTTCACAAATTATTTCACGTTGCAAGGAATTTTCATTGCAATGAAGACAACATACTTGGAGAATCAATCCACCGTGATCAAAATCCCTATGTATCCCTACACCATCATAAGTTATGTGATGAAGTCCATCGAGACACTTTCCCATGGTCTCTTCGAAATCAGTAAAGGTTACAACAATGTTGCTCTCATTTTGGTGTCTATCTTATCCTGCTGACATGTAAGGAAAGTGTGAACATACTCCTCCACGTACTGCTTCATATTATCCCAAAAGTATCCTAGCTCCAACAATTCCAACGTCCTCTACTATCCCGGTGGCCAACCTAGGGTGAGTCGTGACATTCCTTCATGAGTTCTCTCCCTAGGTTGGATGACTTAGGGACATAGATTCACTCCGCAAAGTGCAATAGACCATCACGTAGCCAAAAATTCTACATTTTTCCATCCTTCACCTATTTCATGATGTTTTCACTATGTGATCATGATCTAACCCTTATTTGATATTTTTGCGCAACTCTTCCAAGACATGAATTTGACTGGCCCTTGATGTACGCAAATATTCCTCCTCCTCTAGGACTGCAAGTTGTTCCTTTCTTCTCAAGCCATACCCGACTGCACTTATCCTATCTGGTCTATACTCAGTGGTCATGTCAAACTATGTGATGAAGTCTTTCCACCTTTCCTACTTGGGTGACAACTTCGGATGCGTCGCAAAGTAACTTGTCGCAATGTTGTCTGTCTTCACGACAAAAGTCTTTCCCAACAAGTAGTGTCTCCAGGTATGCAAAAAATGTACTACTGTCATCATCTCCTTCTCATGAATAGGGTATATCCATTCATGATCTTGGAGATTTCTTCTCTAAAAGGCAACCACATGTCCCTCCTATGTAAAAAATCCTTTAATGTAAAAGTCTGATACATCTTTCTATACTTCAAACGATTTCTCAAATTCTGGCAGCTTCAACATGGGAGCGGTGGCAATTCTTCATTTTATCTCTCTAAATGAAGACTTGCTCCTCTTTTTCCAGTTCCATGCTTTCTCCTTTTTCAATAAGTCAGTTAGTAGTGTAGCAATATTGGAGTATCCCTCTACGAACTTGCAATATTAGTTGGCTAGTCCAAGGAATACTCTCATGTCATGAACTTTCTACGAATATTCCCAATATTCGATTTCCTTGACCTAAATAGGGTCCATGAGAATACATTCTTGGCCAATCCAATGCCCCAAGAATGGTATCTCGGTCTGCCCAAAAACACTCTTAGATTTATTCAAGAACATCTAGTTTTGTTGCAATGCCTCAAAGACCCATGCCAAATGTTTCTTGTGCTCCTCTATGCCTTCATTGTACACTACGATGTCATCCAAATACACCACAATAAACTTGTCAAAAAATGGTTGTAATATGTCATTCGTCAGTGTGCATAAGTTTGTAGGGGGTGTTGCACAACCCAAAATGCATCACTAAGAACTCATATCTCCCATACCTCATCGCCATGGTTGTATTCACCTCATCTCCATCTGCAATCCACACTTGATAATACCCATGTTTCAAGTCAATATTTGAAAATAGTTTGGGGTTGGATAACTTGTCAAAGCAATCAACAACTCAAGGCAATGGGTATTGATTCTCCATAATTTGTTTGTTTAATGCTTGGTAATACAAACATGTCCTTAGCTATGAAGTGTCCTTCTTCTTCTGGAAGAGAATCGGGGTACCATACAATGACCTAGATGGATGAATGAAACCCGTGTTAATCAATTTTGTCAATTTCCACTTCAACTCTTCCAATTGAGTTCCATAAAATTGATAAGGAGTTATTGCCTGTGACTGCAACCTAGGATCTAGCTCTATATGATGGTCAACAATGCATCATGGTGGGAGAAATTTTGGCAACTAATCTGACATTCTATCCACAAAGTCACCCAACAAGTCGTTGAGTTCAGTGGAATAGGAATCCCCACTCCATCACCTTGAAATTCCCCAACAACTGCTGCATAAATCTATGATTCATTCTTCCTTGCTTCTCTCTTCATACTCAATGCAAACACAAGTTTCACCTTTCCACTAGACTTCCTTGCATTGTGCACACAAACCAAGCATTTTTTTCACCAAGCATAACCATCTTATCCATCCATGGCATGAGGACTGAATGTGTCCTCCTTAGTAACTCTTGCCCAAGAATCATTTCAAATTCATCCATAGGCATCACTATGAAGTTATCCTGACTTTCCCACTTATCAAGTCAAATGTAAACTAAAGAGGCAACACCAATTGATGCCTTTGCCTTAGATTTTACTACCTTCACCACAACTCCACATGGGGAGAATCTAAGTCCCAACTCCTTTGCTACCTTAGTCTTTAGAAAGTTATGCGAGGCTCCTGTGTCAACCAGGGATTGCAATATTATTTCATTGATAACTAGATCCACAAAACACAACTGATGGTAATGGCTTACAAGATTTCCTCCCAAGGCACCCAACACACCAATCCTTCGTAGCTTGTTGCAAACCAAGCCTTTCCACTCTTTATGTGTTAAGTGAAAAATACAAACAAAATCACAATACAACATACCTATATTGTACTCATATTTTGTAGAAAGTGTGGGAGTGTCCCTTGGTCCACCTCTTGGTTCAAAGGTACTTCTTTGCAATTCCCTATAGATCCTGGTTCACTACACAAACCAGGTATCTTTTTCCTCATGTCACGGTGGGACACTTGAATCGACCTTCCTTAATTCATTCACGGCATGCTCCCATTGTATGAATTCATCCACCCATCTCCAAGGAGTCGCCCCACCCTGGGTATCCCCAGTCTTGAACTGTGCAAATTCTATCATATTGTGTGTTGTGCATTCACAAAGTTATTCATTGTAAAACTTCTCTGATACCATATGTCATGCCCAAGTCTTACCTTGGAATCTTGTGTATGTGCGACACTGCGATGGTTATCACTTGGTATCTTGACTCAACCAAGGATACTTCACCCATACTATGCCTCTTCACCTAGAGAATACCCATACTTTGTTCTAGGCTACAAACGAGTCAACCTCTTACTCTGTGTGACTTAGTTGTATACTTAGAATTTTTTTAACATTCTTTAAAACTTATTCATTCTGGAATACAATAGAAAACATGCGAAACACAAGAGACACATATATAATGTGAGAGACACCAACATTGCCTAATACCGAACTCTGTTTATCATATTTTGAAACAAAAACAATGCATTACAAAGAGGCAACTATTGTCCTAGTTACATAGATGGAAAAGTCTCACCCATAAAATAGAACTATCCATACTTGTGGATCTGTCACACCAGTGTTTATTAATTGGGTTGGTTGTCATTGATTTCAACCCTTGAAGCAAGTCCAATAACAATTTTCGGTAGCCCCAACAATATGGTTAAGGGACTTAAGTTTTTTTTGAGGTACAAAGATACAAAGATCAATGTTTTTGTAAGTAATATTGCTCTAGATGGATAGTACATGCCATGCCATTTCCGGTGATATGTGGAACGTCACATAACTCCTCACGGTTAGAGAGTTATGGCCTTGTGAAGTTGGAGAACCCTCATGAGTTATCTAGAAATCTCTAGAAGTTAAAAGAAGTCAATTTATTCTAGCACCTCCTAGAAGAAGTTTACTAGTCAAAGTGGTTGTAACTAGGAGTTAATCATGATTTAAGTTTTTGCAAAACCAAAATATTTAAATATAAATTAGTTGCAACTAGAAGTGGTGAGTTTACTATTTGTGGATAAAGTGGTTGTAAGTGGACAAGTGGTTAGAAGTGGGTTAGCCCTAAAAGAAGGAAGTTGGGTAAAGTTAGTTAGAAGGTAACCCCTTGAGGAAGATACTTGAAGAGCATAAATAAGAGATAAAGGGTCTCCTATTAGCACCTATTGAGCACATTGAATATCTAGTTTGTGAATTTTTATGGGCAGGTATCATTGACAAATCTATAACAGTGAGTCTGAAGCAACGAAAAATTTGCAAGTATAAAGGGTCAAGAATGTGAGTATCGAACTAGAGTTTTACTGAAGATATCCATAGATTGTAGTACTATAAGGGAGTGACCATACATAGGCTACAATGGGACAAATCACATATACTCGCGGGTTTACTGAAGACAAAGTGCAGATCTATAGCCAAAGATGAAAAGGAAGATATGATCTATCATCCGTGACAAGCTGTAGGGAAAAGAAGTGACTATAGAACGGTGTGACAGTGATTTGGTACAACAAAACCTTCTACAAAAATTAAAAGGTATGTTATATATTTTTTGTAGATGGTTATTGATAATGGTACACAGTTTGATCATGGAAGATAAAGCATGTACCCCTGAGGGTTTGTAGGCTGTTTGGTACTTGATGTATGAGGAAAATATACAGTGGTATATTTCTGGTGTATTGGATTTCTATGGTTTGCGCACTCCATAAGATAGTTTGTTAATAGTTATAATACATATTATGATTTTGGATCATATTTGAGGCATCTTGGTTGAAGAGTGTTACTGAAGATATTGGTACACTTTGAGGCTACATTACAATTAGGCTTTATTGTATAATGGATGTAAGGGTTTCCTATATTTGATGAATGGTTCATGGTTTATGTATGGCACTTGGTTGGTGAGGAATTCTTCACTTCAACTCATGGTATATACTTTTTGCATAAGGGTATGTTTCATATATGATCAAATACGAGACTACATTGAAGAGTTGGAGTATCAGGTTCAACAGTGACAGTTGAGAAAGGAAAAACAATGAAGTTGAGAGTGTTACTAGTAATCTGTGAGTTGCAATGATGAAGGTCATGGACATCCGTGAGTTGAAGTTAAGAAAAACACGCATACCCACATGTTTCATTATATATAGGTCGTGGATTTGCAAGAAAATTTTGAAGAAGAATCAAGTCAATGACAAATTTGGATCAATGACAGTGACAAAGGTTAGTAGTGACAATAGTAATAGTGACAGGTTGTTCATAATTGACACTTATATTTCAGGGCGGTTGGACAGGACAAGGATAGGTGGTTGTAACCGGAGAACGTAGGGGGGTGTAGCCAGAAAATATAGGGGGTTGGATCCTCCTTCTAGTTGTAGCTGGAAAACAAAGGAAGTTGGTGCTTCCAATGAATTTAATTCTTAAATACATATTAGAAAAAACATTCAGTGGTTTTCTCCTGCATTGGGTTTCCACATAAAATTACTGGTGTAATGTGTATGTGTATGGTTGTTCATTTGTTCATGGTTTATTTATTTTTCACTTGTTCAATGATAATGGTACATTGATCATAAATATAAACAACACCTATATACTTTGGTTAAAAATGTCATTATTGCTCTATTAATGATTCACCCCCCCTCTCAGTAATCCAACAATTGGTATCAGAGCGGGTTCCTTCAGGAATCAGTTTAACCATTGGAAGGTAGATCGTGGAGAGCAATAGTATGTATAAAAATGGAATACCAGAGTTTCATGGACAAATATATGCATTATGGAGCAGAAGGATGAAAACATATGTACAAGCACAGGGATTTGGGGTTTGGAAATCTTTTGTATATGGATATAAAGAACCTGCCATTCCTCCAACAAATGAAAATGGAAGGAAACTCAGTCTAAATAATTCAAAAGACAAAGATGCACTCTTGAATGGTCTGGTTGATTCAGTACATGTTAAAGTTATGCATTGGAGCTCCACAAAGGAGATTTGGGACAAAATTCAGAATGTGTATGAAGGAGAGGCAAAATTCAAGGCAACAAAGCTTCAAACTTACAGAGGTCAATTTGAACAACTGAAGATGAAGGAAGATGAGAATATTGTAACTTAATTTTTACAATTTGATGAAACAATGAATGCAATTAGAGGATTGGGAGAAGACGTTGATGAATCTACAATTGTTCAAAAGGTACTAAGATCTCTTCCAATGAGGTTTTATCCTAAGATATCATCACTAGAAGAAATAACAGATCTAGATTCGATAAGCATGGATGAGATACATGGAATATTCATAGCCTATGAAATGAGAACATAACAAGAGAATCCGGTTACAAAAGAAGCTGCATTCGAAGCATCCAAGAAGTCAAAGAAAAAGGGAAATCAAAAGGAAAATTTAGATAGCAGTAGCAGTGATATCTCAGAAGACAATGAAGAAGTAGCCAACTTTGCCAGAAGATTAAAAAAGGGAACCGACAAATATAGAGGTAAGCTTCCATTGATTTTTTTTAATTGTGATGGTATTGGTCATTTCGCTAACAAATGTCCCCATAAGAAAAAGAAAAGCAATGAATAAGATGATTCAAATGGAAAACAAATATACAAAGGAAAAAGAACCAAAAATAAATTTCTCAAGAAAAGTTTTTGCACCGAAGAAGACAACACCTCATAAGACGAAGATGAATTCAGTGAAAGTGATACAAAAAGGGTTCTATTCATGGCAGTAGAAGATTCTGATGAAGAAGGAACCAAAGAAGAATATGAAGAGGTAGAAGTTGACTATAGAGAAGAACTGTTGAGTGCCATAGAAGTTATAAAAAGGGAGAAGACGAAAAACACGTCACTATAGGAAGAACTGAAAAGAAAAGAGGAAATTCAAAATTCAAACTCTGAAGATCTAGAGAAAATTATCACTAAATTAAAAGCCAAGTTGAAGAAGACAAAATAATTGAAGAAGCACTCAAAGAAAGGTTGGAATAAAATGACAGGATCATTGGAAGTTTGGAAGCAAAGATTGTCACATTGAGAAAGGACCTTCAAAAGAAAAACTTGCATAACAACTCCAAAGTTTTGAACAATATCATTTGCAGTCAAAGGCCAAATCATGACAAGTCCAAACTTAGATACAACCAGGAGGAAAAGGGATCAAGCTCCAAAAAAATAGATCAAGAAACACAACCAAGAATCTATGTAGAGATAGTCAAAGGAGACAATAAGTTTTATACTGAAGATCACAGAGACACTCCTCCACCCAGAAGATTCAAATTTCTGAATCAATGACAGTCAGAAACAAGAAGGCCTCAGGAAGAAGAAGGGTTCATAAAAGTAACTCATTTTAGAATATATACAACTCTCAGGTATCAAACCATATTTCTTGGTTATGTTATTTGTGTAACAATTTTGAACATAAGGTTGTGAATTGCAAAGAAAATAATAGGAACAAAGATGACCGTGAAAGCTATGCATGAAATGATTATTCAAGAAGGCCGAGTGAAACACATAACATAAGCTACAATAAGTTTGAATCCTTGAGTACTGAGATTGAATGCTACAAGTGAAACAACTTTGGACACAGGGAAAAAGATTGTAGAATGAGAATTCCTCCAAGAGAATCACAACATAATAACAACAATCACATACAGGAACCTCAAAGAATATGGATAAGAAAGCATAATCAGTTAAAGAGTGAAGCATGCACACTTTCTCTACAAGCTAAACATAAGAAACCTAGTTGGTATGTTGATAGTGGCTGCTCAAAGCACATGACAGGTGATGAGGATAAGTTTCTAAAGAAAGGAAAGAGATGGATTAGTCTCCTTTGGAAATGACAACTCAACTATAATCATTGGAAGAGGCATAGTCAGAATTGGAAACAAGGATACCAAGGTAGAGAATGTTATACTAGTGGAAGATATGAAACATAATATTCTAAGTGTAAGTGAAATGTGTGACCAAGGTCACAAATATGTGTTTGATTCGCATAAGTGCGAGATAAGAAAAACAAGTTCATGAAGATTGGTTGCAACAATTGTAAGAACTTCAAGAAACATATATGTATTAAGTGAAATTGGAAATGAAAAGTGTTTTCTAGGAAAGGAAGATGAAGTTTTGCTATGGAACAAAAGAATGGGTCACATAAAATTTGACAACCTTGTCAAATTCAACAAAAAGGAAGTAGTCAAAGAAATTCCTCAGATCACGAAGTCAACCAACACCTTATGCAAGCATTGTCAACAAGGAAAGAAAACAAAGACCAAATCCAAATCAAAGGAATACTCCACAACAAGACCGCTGGAAATTATGCATATTGATCTAGTTGGACCAAATAGAACAAAGGGTTTAAAAGGTGAGCAATATTTCATGTTATTGGTTGATGACTATACAATGATGAATGCAGTTTGTTTTCTCACGAAGAAGTCAGAATCATTCGAGAACTTCAAGATATACAAGGAAATGGTTGAAAATGAAATAGATTCAAAATCAAATGTTTGAGATCTGATAATGGAGGAGAGTTGAATTCAAAGGAATTTATGGATTTCTGCGACAAGCATGGGATAAAAAGGCAATTCTCTATTGCTAGGACACCACAACAGAATGGACTAGTCGAAAGGAAGAAAACGATAGTATAAGAAATGACTCGAAATATGTTAATGGACTCCAAGTTGACAGATGTATTTTGGGAATATGCAATGCATACAACAATTCATATTCAAAATAGAGTAATGCTCATAAACAACAATGATAAAACTCCTTATGAGCTATGGAAAGGAAGACCAACGAATTTGAAGCACTTCAAAGTTTTTGGAAGCAAATGCTACATCAAAAGAGAAGATGGAAAAATGGAAAAGTTTGATTCTCGTGTGGACAAAGGCATACTTGTTGGGTACTCGAGCACAAGGAAATAATACAAATGTTTCAATATAAGGCTCAACAAAGTTGTTGAAAGCATCAACATGACGGTTGATGAGACAAGTGGATGAAAAATAAAGGAAGAAGAAAATGAGTCAATGGAATAGGATCACGAAGAAGAATTAGAAGAAAGGGAAGATGAAGAAGATCATTTAGAAGTAGAAGAGAAAGAACAAAAAGATCTTTGAGTACCTCCAAAGACACCTAACAAATGAATACAAAATAAAAATCCATCAGATCATATTATTGGGAACAAAGATGCAGGAGTTGAGACTAGAAGAAGAATTCATTCACCAGAACAACTACACCTAGCATTCTTATCCTTAATTGAGGTAAGAATATTTGAAGAAGCCAACAAGGATGAATTCTGGATAAAATCCGTGGATGAAGAGTTGGATCAGATAGATAAGAATGACACTTGGGAATTGGTTTCAAGGCCAAGGTACAAGAATGTGATAGGCACAAAGTGGGTCTTCAGAAATAAATTGAATGAAGATGGACATGTCACCAAGAATAAAGTTATATTGGTATGTAAAGGATATGCTCAAGTTGAAGGTAATGATTTTGAAGAGACGTTTTCCCCAGTTGTCAGAATGGAATCAATCAGATTGATCCTCGCTTATGCATGCTCCAAGACTATTAAAGTGTATCAGGTGGATATGAAACCAACCTTCTTGAATGAGGATATAGAAGAAGAAGTCTAAATTGAGCAACTAGAAGGATTTCAATTATCAAATAATGAAAATTATGTTTTCAGGTTAAAGAAGGCCTTGTATGGTCTCAAATGGCCCCCTAGAGCATGGTATTCCAAACTAGATAGATATTTACAGCAACAAGGGTTTAGGAAATGAAATGCATACACCAACCTCTACATCAAGGTAAATCAAGATAGTATTTTGTTAATTGAAGTTTATGTTGATGATATTATCTTTGGAAGTGATGATGACATGATGAGCCAACAATTTGCAAAGGATGAAAATAATGAATTTGAAATGTCATTACTAGGAGAATTATCCTTCTTTTTGGGTCTTCAGATATGTCAAATCAACCAAAACATTTTTATTTCTCAAACCAAGTATATCAGAGATTTTCTAAATAGGTTCGGAATGGAATATTGAAAACCAGTCAATATTCCTATGCAGACCAATTGCAAGTTAAGTAAATATGATGATTCAAAGGCTACAGATTAGAGGCAGTACATGTCAATGATTGGCAACTTACATTATGTGACAACATCCAAACCTAATGTAATGCAGGCAGTTGGACAGGTGACACAATTTCAAGCAGCACCAAAGGAATCACATGTTCTAGCAGTAAAGAGGATATTCATATATCTCAAGGCTACATAAGAGTTTGGATTATGGTATCCAAAAGGAAAGTATATGTCACTTATTGCCTAAACAAATGCAGATTGGGAAGGTTTGATTGATGATCGAATAAGTACACGTGGAGCAACGTTATACTTGGGTGAGTGTTTGGTATCTTGGATAAGCAAGAAAAAATCATCAGTATCATTGTCTATAGTCGAAGAAGAGTATATTGTAGCAAAAACATGTTGAAAATAGGTTCTCTGGATGAAACAAACATTGA
This sequence comes from Picea abies, assembly GCA_900067695.1. Lineage (NCBI taxonomy): Eukaryota > Viridiplantae > Streptophyta > Pinopsida > Pinales > Pinaceae > Picea > Picea abies. The sequence continues at coordinate 12,954 of CBVK0100455763.1, forward strand.
AAAATATACAGTTTGAATATGATGAGCCCATTCCGATATATTGTGATAATATAAGAACCATCAATATCTCAAAGAATCTAGTGATGCACTCCAAGATGAAGCACATTCAAATCAAGTATCATTTTCTATGAGAACAAGTTGCAGAGAAGAACACTCGAGTTGAGTATGTTGCGACCAAAGAATAGATTTCAAACATCTTTACAAAACCGCTTCCAAGGGAATCCTTTGAATATCTTCATCAGAAACTTGGCATAATTTCTGCCCCACAATGAATTTTGAATGTTATTCTTATATGTCTTAGATTTTCACGAGGAAGCACCATAAAGAGGACAATTCAGTTTGGGTAGATTTCTGTCAGGGGGAGATACCCTAGCAGAAAGTCACCTTTTCCATTGATGTCAAAGGGGGAGAGATTTATCAGATACATGGATAGAGAGTTAGATGCTTGGAGAGAGAGCACAAAGGCATGTTTCCAAGGGGAGCGATGGTCATAAGAGGAGCATGAGCGATATGACTTCAATGTTGCATAAAAGTGTTGCCATCAATTCCAAAGGGGGAGATTGTTGATTAGTTGGGTTTGTTTTCATTGATGTCAACCCTTGAAGCAAGTCTAGTAGAAATTTCCAATATCCCCAACAATATGGTTAAGGAAATTAAGTTTGTTTTAGGTATAAAGGTATGAATATCAGTGTATTTTTGGGTAAGAATATTCTATATGGATAGTACATGCCATGCCATTTCTGGTGATATGTGGAACGTCACATAACTCCTCACAGTTAGAGAGTTATGGCCTTGTGAATTTGGATAACCCTCATGAGTTATCTGGAAATCCCTAGAAGGTCAAAGAAGTCAATTTATTCTATAAAATCATAGAAGAAGTTTACTAGTCAAAGTGGTTGTAACTAGGAGTTAATCATGAGTTAAGTTGTTGCAAAAAGAAAATATTTAAAAATAAATTAGTTGCAACTAGAAGTGGTGAGTTTACTATTTGTGGATAAAGTGGTTGTAAGTGGACAAGTGGTTAGAAGTGGGTTAACCCTAAAATAAGAAAGGTTGTTAAGTTAGTTAGAAGGTAACCCCTTGAGGAAGCTACTTGGAAAGTATAAATAAGAGAGAAAGGGTATCTTATTAGCACCTATTGAGCACATTGAATATCTGTTTTGTGAATTGTTATGGGCATGTATCATTGACAAATCTATAGTAGTGAGTCTGAAGAAGCGAAAAATTTGTAGGTACGAAGGGTCGAGACTGTGAGTACTGAAATAGGTTTTTAATGAAGACATCCTCAGGTTGCAGTACTAGAATGGAGTAGACATCTACAGACCATAGTGGGAAAAATCGCGGATACCCATGGATTTACTGAAGATAAAGCGCATATTTGTTTCCAAAGATGAAAAGGAAGATTTGATCTATCATCAGTGACAAGCTATAGTGCAGAGAAGTGACTACAGGAAGGTGTGACAATGATCTGTTACATCATAATCTTCTACAAAAATTAAAAGTTATGTTATATACTTGTTTTAGTTGGTTATTGAGAATGGTCTAGGGCTTGATCATGGAAGATAAAGCATGTACCCTTGAGGGTTTGTAGACTGGTTGGCACTTGATGTATGAGGCAGATCTACAGTGGCATATTTCTAGTGTATTGGCTTGCTATGGTTGGCACACTCCATAAGATAGTTTGTTATAGTACATCTTATGATTTTGGAGCATATTTGAGGCATCTTGGTTGAAGAGTGTTAGTGAATATATTGGTACAATTTGAGGCTACATTTTAGTTAGGGTTTAATGTATGATGGATGTAAGGGTTTCTTATATTTGATGAATGGTTCATGGTTTATGTATGGCACTTGGTTGGTGAGAAATTCTTGAATTCATCTCATGGTATATACTTTTGGCATAATGGTATGTGTCATATATGATTAGATCTGCGACTATAGTGAAGAGTTCCAGTATCAGGTTCAACATTGATAGTTGTCAAAGGAAAAATAGTGAAGGTTAGAGTGTTACGAGTAATTCGTGAGTTGTAGTGAAGAAGGTCGGGGACATGCATGAGTTGTAGTTAAGAGAAGCATAGATACCCGCATGTTGCAGTATATACAGGTCACAGATCTGTAATAAAAGTTCGAAGAAGAATAAATTCAGTGACAGTGACAGAGGTTAGTAATGACAATAACATCGATCAACAGTAATAGTGATAGGTTGTTTACAATTGTCGCTTATATTTAAGGGCGGTTGGATGGGGAAATGATAGGTGGTTGTAGCCACCTTTCGGTTGTATACAAAGAGCATAGGGGGTTGTATCCTCCTTCTGGTTGTAGGCAGAAAATTGGGGAGTTGGAGCTTCCCTTAGGTTGTAGCCTGAAAATATAAGGGGTTGGATCCTCCTTCTAGTTGTAGTTGGAAAACAAAGGAATTTGGTGCTTCCAATGAATTTAATTCTTAAAGAAATATAAGAAAAATCATTTCGTGGTTTTCTCCCGCATTGGGTTTCCACGTAAAATTACTGGTGTACTATGTATGTGTATGGTTGTTCATATGTTCATGGTTTATTTATTCTGCACTTGTTGAATGATAATGGTACATTGATCATAAAGATAAACAACACCTATATCCTATGGTTAAAAAGGACATTATTTCTCTATTACTTATTCAACCCCCCTCTCGGTAATCCAACAGCCTGTGGTGCACCCCACTTGTTCACCCAACCTCATAATACTTCATGTCTCTTTCCTTTACACCTCCTTGTGACTTTGATTTCGCATCTTGTGCTCTTATATGGAATCCAAGGGTCACCTATGCAAAATGTTGCATCCTTTTGGGTGTGTCACACCCCTTCATGAATTGTCACACTCAACCAAACTGTCGTTCCCCTTCCAAGACCCAATGCACCCAAAATAGACCATTTGTCTGTCAACTGACGCATCTCTTGAACCAATGCACCCCATCCTTAGGCACATGCCCCTTGCCTTGTGCTCTTCCTTATGTCGATCATCATGAATCTTTATGGATGTGCCAATGTGGTCATCCAACCTCTCTGATGCACCCATGCTACCAAGGGAAGATGGGTCCACTCCTTGGGCATGCTCCCAAGTTTCCCCATACTTTCCCAAACACACCCAAGTATTCATTGTTCTTCACAAGGGAAGAAGGATGTGTGTCCCTCGGGCTCACACATCACCAACGGTCCCTAAGGTGCTCCTGCCCACACCCATGAGACAAATTATTTCCCAATCGATCACATCCCCCTTGTGTTCTTGATCCGACTCATCACTAAATCTGCCCAATGAGTGTGTGCACTCGATGGGTATCACGGGAGGCCTTACAGGTGCAATTTTAAGGTAGATACACATCAGTACATACATAAAAAAATAAAGCACCATTGCTTCAATGTTCAAAATCACCTTCATACTTTATAATAAAAAATTAAGCACCTTCATACTTTATAATAAAAAATTACGTGCACCGAATAAATCACACTGATGTTGTTGAAAATTACACATTCGTGAGCCTCTCTGTTTTTAGGTGCATAGAGGTAGGGTAAATAAAAAATATTTCCAAACTGATTTTCAGTCTTACAGTGCATCCTGTGCTTCCAAAATCTCAAGCAAGCATCGATGCTCACCCTCCTTCCAAATACACCATTTTTCCAGTGTTCTACGATAACTTGGATAACTCCATTGGTAGATTCCACACATTTCCAAAATTTGGAAACTACCACAAATTTTAATTTCCTCTCAACGGTGAAACCATGCCTCTTTGGGACATAAGAGGCCATATAAATTGTTTATTACCTTCCTATTTGCATTTCCATCCAATTAAAATTTGAATTTAGCTTGAAATTTGACATTTTTTTCCATTTTTTTTTTCTTATTTCGTACAGTGAGCTTAAACATTTAGGCTCGCCTTGAAGTAGTGTGTCCTGTGTTAAATTCACAATAAGCATCACCACCAGTGTGTCGCATATACATGTACACAACAATGTCGTTCAAGCAAGAGCATCGTGATAAATTTTAAAAACAAAGCGGTGTTTCCTTTGGAACGCCTTGCAACCGACACATGATTGGCTTCAACCAGAATTTGTAGATTTCACTTAATTAACCACATCGCTAACTGGTACATTTCATTTATAAAATTCAATGTAGTAGTGCAACCATTTTAACCAAACACACTGGTGTTTTTCACATAACCACACTGGGACATATATTTCCCAACTTGGCATAATGGGGAATCTCATTGGATGCCTCGTTCCTGGTGCTCTATCCTTTACAATGAAATGCTGAAAAAAAAGTCAATGATCCACTATCATGGTAGCACCGATACATTATTATTAACACATCACATTGTTTCATTTGTGATAAATCAATTTAACCTAGCGGTGCCCTTTAGTCCAACAAACACACTGGTGTTGTAAAGAGAATGACACTGGGCCAAATTTTTGATAATCTATTAGGGCGATGTCACTTATTATACTCACCACTGCAATTCATGGTGGTGTGACAATCAACATGGAGCACTAGTGTGTAAACACTAAAAGTATGCACCGTGAAAGGTTTCGAAAAACAAGCATCGTGGTTTATCTTATGTGTGGCCCTATTCATGGTGTGTTAGTAATATAATGCACCACTAGGCATTATGTCGATGCTCTGGTAAAACTGATGCACCAATGCTTTCAGTTTAACAAAGGGCACTGACAATTTTGCGTGCCATAAATTTTAGCATTGCATTGCATCTTTGTTAATGAAATGAATCAGTGTGGTTAAAAGCATTGCACTAGGAAAATATTGTACGATTTCATGTGCCAAATCATTTCATTGGATACCCTGTTACTAGTGCTCTATACAAGCCAATGTACTACAAAAGGTAATATCGGTGTTGCAATAACACAATTGCATGAGTCCATTCATATTAAAACATAGCACCACTTAATTTATGAAGAAACAATTTAACCTAGCGATGCCTTTAGGTATAAACAACACACCAGTGCTGTAAAGAGCATGACATCAGGCCAATTATTTCACAATTTACCTATGTGGTGCGCCTTATGGGATGCACTGCTAAAATAATTTGTGGTGCGACAAGAAACATGACACTGGTGTGTATTAGTAATAGCACCACATGGTGGTGTTGTTTGTATGATGTCGCACACTATCGACGAGGCGTATACTCTATTTTGGGTACACCAATTTCTTTTTTATATTTTTTTGCAAAAACAAAAATTAGATTTTTTTAAATACACGTCAGTCATATATGTGTTTGTTTTATAATTATAATTTATTTTATCTATATATGTGTGCCTAACAATATTTGTATGTTAATTAGACACAACGACGATGAGAGGAGGAGCAACATCAACAACAACAAGTCAAGACACACACATTTGTCTTTGATTGGGAGGCCAGGGAGAGGGAGATGGAATTGTTCCCTTGCCCTATTTCACAACTGACACATGAAATTTTGATGGTTGTTGGCCTCCTAAATTTTTATCAAGAGGGTACATCCCTAAGGGGGACTCTTTGTTGTTACAATAGTTGATCTGTCGCTAGGATCATGGGTGACAGGGGTTCAGGGTTGGTCTCGATCTATGGTATCATCCCATGGAAGAGGATGAATATTTCATCACTGAGTTGTCTAGGAGCGGGGAGGCATTGCCACATTTATATATGTTACTTCCTAGTGTTGCAGGAGAGACTCAGCTGACATATGTGTAGAGATATGTCCATCAGGAGGTTCTTTCCTCTTCGGACTTCCAGGTTCATGGTGTTCATTTATGGATAAGTTCATTTGGTAGAAAGGACGTTAAGTGTCTGTGCCTTATTCTCTTGACACTGTCACATTATAGAATTGATGGGAAGCACATTATTTTCTCTTTGTTGTATTATGTAAATAGTTTATTTTAGAGGCCCCAATTGATTAGGTGTTCAGATATATTTGTGAGATAATTTTGTCATGCATTGGATCACTGTCACGCCGTTTTACATGGAATGAGATTCTTCCCATTTGCGTAAAATTTATTTACACTATTTTTTAAGAGGGTTCATGGCACTCAGCCAGTGGTACCCCACTTTCCTTCTAGGCCTATGCTTGATGTGTGTATGTGCATGTGGGAGTAGTTGATTCCTAATAATGGCTAGTTCAAGTTTCCCATTTCTTCAGTCGGTAGGGATGTATTTGATTTATTGGTTAGCGAGGAAAATCCTATCCTCGATAATGTAGAGTACCTGTACACTAAGATGGATTGGAGAGGATGTCCAAAAATATGATTTACAATAGCTGAGCCAACATATGAGAGAGGTAATATTATCATTATGTTTGATAAATCTAGTTGCATTTTTTTTATGTCTTATTGAATGCACGTGTAATTTATTGTAACATTTTTTTTCAATTATCTTATTATTATTATCGATTGTTTTGCATATTGATGAGTGCTCAAATTGACATCTTTGTAGCACCCATCCAAACTTTTTGTACACCCTTTTTCCCATTTCCATTCCATCCTAGTACCATTTTCATTCACAATGATGCATTTTTGGTTAACATATAATTATTATTTCCACATTCCATTTCAATACTCATTCTTATGCATTTTCAGGAGATTATCACCTTTTTGTGCTAACAATGGTATATAGGAACAAGGATGCACATGTACCTTCCCAACACAAAGAGCTACAAATCCTGAATATGATTTTTTACAACTCTCTTCTCGAGTGCAGCCGCTGCAACTCTCTACTCAAGCGTAATTGCCACATCTCTGGGTTACTGACAACATTGTTGCAAATCTCTATTACTGCGACTCTCACTATTGCTGCAACTCTTTCCCTTGCTGCAACTCTTTATGCTATGAATCTCAATATGATGCAACTCTTGTTGCGACTCTCACTATAGGACCGTTGCTGCAACTCTCCATTTCTATGACTCTCACTATGCTACAACTCTTTCTTCATCGTCGTTGTCAATCTCACTACAATACCGTTGTTCCAAATCATGCGTGTTGTAACAACGCATCAACCAATCGCACATGATGTCATCCAGGGATTGGCCAGGAAGTCAAACAACCAACTCCTTCACACAAGAAAATGACAAAGGAAATTGGGTGCCCAAAAAGGAATGAACGACTCATCTGCCACTTGCCATACAACTTATTAAATCAATATGTCCTTCATCTTTTCTATCTTTTGGAGAAAATGATGTAACGAGATGGAACAAACCTATTCTCATGGATGCCCATTGATTCTATTGATTAATTTAGGAAAACAATATTATGTATAAATAACCCCACTCTCTCTAATCTAGGATGAACAAATGGAGAAGAGGCAGAAGAAAGTTAGTGAACCGGATTATATTGATTTGTGCATTTTTCTGCAATATAAGCTCCATTTTATTCTTGTCCAAGTGATGGTGTGTTGAGAAATTAACGCCTTACTACATTCTTGAACCAATACCTCGTCTAAGGAGGTAGCCCCCCCTCCTTAGCTCGATATTGTTTGTATCTTTTGCATTTTATAGAAGTAGATGTAGCATATTTAATATATTTCATTTATTTCCAACAATTCCTCTATTTAACACTTTGTTGTAACTCAAGTATTTTTCCATTGCCGCAACTCATGTTTCTGCCACTCCATGTCGAAATTACAGAGCCCTATTTTCTTATTAATGAATGTGTATCTATAGAATCTCTTATCTATTTCTTTTATTTCTAGTGATTCCTCTGTTCAATGCTTTGTTGTAACTCTAATATTTCCTATGTTGCAACTCTCTGCTTGAGAATAGCTACTGCAACTCTCTACTCGAGTGTAGTTGCTACATCTCTAGGTTGCTAACACCATTGCTATGACTCTCTGTTGTTGCGACTCTTTCCCTTGCTACAACTCTCCATGTTGTGACTCTCACTGTGTTGCAAATCTTGCTATGACTCTCACTGTGTTGCAAATCTTGCTGTGACTCTCACTACATGAATGTTGTTGCAACTCTCCATTGCTATGATTCTCACTATGGTACAACTCTTTCCTAACCACTGCTATGACTCTCACTACATGACCGTTGATACAACTATGAGAAAATGTACTGTAACAATACATCAGTCAATCACATAGGCTATCATCCAGGGATTGTATTGGCAGTCAAACAACCAACTCCTTCACGCATGAAAATGACAAAGGCAATTGGGCACCAAAAAAGGAATGAAAGATTCAACCGCCACTTTCCATATGACTGATTAAATCAACATGTTCCCGATATTTTTTTATCTTTTGGAGAAAATGATGTAATGAGTTGGAACAAGTGGACAAGTTGT
>CBVK0100455764.1:133-12720 GCA_900067695.1 Picea abies
AAGCCATTATGTAGGTTCTCATTCTAACTTTCCAGAAGGCAAAGTTTGTTAAATTGAACAGAGGGGCCTCATTGGTTGAATTTCCTTCGTGGCTTGACATGTTTAAGCTCTAGGATCTGCCCTTAGATAAAAGGGGCCAGCTATGATACCAATTGTTGGACAACTGAGAGGGGGGAGGGTGGGTGAATCAATTGTTACCTTGCTTAAAAAATTATGCTCATTTTAAACTCTTTACAATGTACTCAATGACAATCACAATAATGCAGGGAAATAAGTAATAGCACATTCAACATCAGTCACACATATGAGATACACAGAGATAGATATTTCCTGAGGAAACCCATAGAGGGTAAAAACCTCTTCTTCTTTATATGATAAGTAATCTTTACACTCTCTACATTATCATACATATGAGAACCAACTCATAATGAGGTTGCAACCTCTGTTTTGCAAGCTGCTGCTTGCTGAGAGCACCAACTCTCTGGTTTCTCTAGCACCAACTAGAAGGAATCACCAACTCCCTGGTTTCTCTAGCACCAAATAGAGGGAAGCACCAACTCCCCGAAGTTCTAGCACCAACTGGATGGAAGCACCAACTTCCAATATACATGCAACAACCTGTAAAACAGAGCACTGTAGTTCTCCCTTGCACCACCCTGCCACCCTGGTTTCTCTGGTTGCAACTAGATGGAAGATACAAATCCCTTTGTTAAAGCACCCACTTGAACCTCTGAGGACAAAAATCATTCCTAGAACCTCCCTTCCACCCTAAAATATAAATATTTTCTAATGAGACTTATCATAGAGATACAATTTTTATCATTTGCTTACCAGGCTTATCACTGTTCTGCTATGCTGCTCTGCTCTCCTGTATCAGTGTCTCTCTATCTGCATCTTCATGAGATTTCTGACCTTCTGTCTTTCTCTACAGGAGAACCCCATCCTTCCTTTAGTGTCTCACTGTCTTGTTGCACACTCCTCCTTCTACACTCCTGAATCCCTCACAACAACAACAACAATCTCTTCTTTTTTCTGCATACTTACAGTCTCTATGCACCTTCTGCGTGCTCTCTCCATGTCAAGTGCTCTACCTGATCATGATCACAACTCTTCAGTTTCTCTGCTAGTTAGATCTATCTGTTAATTGCCTCTACAAACAGTCTTCATTACACTGGCAGATTCCTTGAGACTCTTAAGCTTCTCTGGCAATCACTTAGAAGTCTCTTCGAGTCCTCTGGCAGAAACTATCAGTCGTTTCTAGCAGTTACACTCCAAAGTGCAACAATATCCCTCTAATATTATTTAAATTCATTTGCACCGTTTGACTTCATTGAATCTTACATTTATTTCACCGTTTCGGCATTTCGGCATTCAACAATTTGACATTCGTGTGATCAAGTGTTTCGACACTCCAGGTCGCAAACCTCGAAATGGAGCTTGGTTACAATAGCTCCTTTCTCAATCTTCCATTGATGTGATCAAAGGCTGTGACCATAGTATACACCAAAAGGTGTTTTTACATTTCAGTGATTCCTGTTGCGAGGCATCTCGACTCTCCAAGTCACAATCCCCAAAACTCCAAAATGGAGCTTGCCGCTTCAATCTTTTTCCCTACAACTCTTCGACGATGTGACCACCATCGGTGACCAAGTGCTTACCCTTAAAGTGTTTTTGCAATTTCACAATTTGTCACTTCGGCATTCCTGTGGCAATGTGTTCTTGATGATCCATGTTCCGGTATCCGAGGCTCTGAAATGGAGCTTGGTTGCACTAGCTCTGATCATTTCGGTAATTTGCATTTTGGCAATTCGCATTTCGGCCTTTCATGATTATTGCGATGAAGAGTCTCGTCACTTGAATCTTCCAACTCCCAGTATCCGAAGCTCCGAAATGGAGTCGGATCAATGGTCCACACCCTCGACGATTTGATGGTTATTCTCTGCCTTGGGACTTCATCCTTTGGGACTTTGGGGGAGTGATAGTGATAAAAATCTTGAAGTGAGGTCAGTCTTGCATCACTCAATGACATGTCATGACCTGAGTGCCTGCCACATGTCACTCAAAATTGTGAATTCCAGTGGCCTGAAATTCCAAATCAACCTGACACTTTTCATTGTCTGATCATGCCACGTGTCATGGTCTTCCACCTGTCCTTTCTGACGTGGTCTACCACATTCACTTCCTGGAACTGTCGGCCCAGATCACTTCATGATTTTGCATATCGTGATTTCAGGTTTCATGACTTCAAGACTCCTGTAGTAAGAGTTCTTGACATTCCCAACTCTCGGTATCCAAAATCATCCTCCTTCTTCTGGGATTTCGGCGTTTCACATTTCACGATTCCGGGACTCCTGATGATGAAGAGTCTTGACTATGCCAACTCCCGGTACCTGAAACTACGAAATGGAGTTATTTCTTGGTCTAAAAAACTCTTCGTTTATGTGCCTCTTTTGGGATTTTGGGATTCTGGATTTTGCAACTCCGGGACTCCTGTGTTGAAGAGTCTCAATTCCTGACTTCTCAATTTCCCAGTATCTGAAACTTCGAAATGAAGTTTATGCTAGGTATGTGAAATTCTTTGTTGATGTGCCTCTTTCAGGATTTCGGGATTCTGGATTTCGCAACTCTGGGACTCCTATGAGGGGTCTTTGACATTTCCATCTCCCAATATCCAAGACTCCAAAATGGATTTTGACCAACACTTCGATCTTGCCATTCGATCATTGTTGCACTGCTAGTCTTCCTTGCCTTCTTGTTTTCCATCAAATGAACAAGCAGACCTTCGCACTTCGTTCGACTCTGCGTTAATTCCTCCTGAGATTACTTTGTTCATGTTTTTCCATCGATGCATACTCTGATCTTGCCATCAATGAGAAGCATACCTGCCTGTAAACATGCCAACAGATCATGACTGCAGCCTTTGAATAAAACGCATTTGATGTGTTTTTCAACCCCATTTCTACGCATTTACACCAAGGGCATGAAATCAGAGAGAAACACCTCCGTCGCAATAATTTTCGCTAACATTAGGCTCCATGGGGGATAGAGTCATCCCTGCGATGCTCTAAGAACTCCTTCTACAGTTCCAATTGCTTTCTCTTGGGCTATGGAGTTGAGCTCAAAACACCCTGCTTAGAAATACATGTCGATAAGTGAAAATAAAAGATAAACACACATGCTCCAAGGAGCTTATTTATGTACAGTCCTAAACTAATAAATTCTTTTACATGGGGCTAGGTGAAAGAAAACTTCCACCATAGCCAATCAAGCAACTTTCTGAATAGAAGCTCCTTCCTTCTGTCGATGATCAAAAACAAATGGTGTAACCATGACAACAAAATGATTACGCTCTTCAACTCCTTACAGGCTGAAGTCGAGATGAAATAGGACGGCTCCAAATTGTGAAGGAAATAAAACTCCATGTATTCCTTCACAGGCTCATAGGACTAGTGGAAAACTCTAGAAAATGGGTGACAGACAACCTCCTTTGCTACACAATTGTTCACGTGTGGCTGAATATCTCTGGTAAGAACAGGTGGGTGGATAGCTGACGTAGGATGACTGATCTCAGGCGGTGGCTGCTCGCAGACTAGCTCTGTGTATTCTATAAACTGCATCTTTGTCTCCTCCTCCTCTTCTCCATGGCTCTCCCAAGGATTAGATTCATAATCATCATAAATAGGGACCATGGGAAAGCTCTGCTTTTTGTCATGTCGGTTAGTGTCTTCATAGTGATCAAATGTAGAATAAGCTTGTTTCTCATCATCACTAGAATATTCATCAAAAAGGGTTGCCCTTCATTTCTATAATCAACCTCTAGAATAGTTATCCCATCGAGAATATAACAGTAAAAAATATCCATTTCAAGGAGAGCAGTAACTGCTACTTCTGGATGTTCATAGATAATATTTTTCTCTTTAATCCTAGGTAAAAATATATCATGGGCAACCTCTTGAAGGAAAAGAGAAGAATCCTCTTCCACAACCATCTCTTATTTAAAAACTAGAAGGTCTTTGTCATCATAAGCCGAGCTGCTAGGAACATCTGCTTCAACCCTATATTCAGGAGTGCCATCTACTATAGACAACATCTGCTCTATAAACTCAGAATTATCAAAAGAGGCATGTTGATCTTTATGAACATCTAAAGGAACAGATGTATTTGAAATGATGTCAGATGCTTCCGTGTTAGGGCTAACATAATTAATATCATCCAAAGCCTCTAGATTTTCATAGAAAATTCTTTCCTCCATAGTAAAAGCTTCATAAAAAATATGGTCTTTCGTGCTGGTAGAGGCTTTATGAAGCAAAGAAAACCCATCATAGCAGTTTCCATACAAACACTCAGTTGGGAAGTAATCTTTACAAAATGAATTGAAATCTATATGAACACCTGTCAAAGAATGGATGTTTGTAGGGGGAAGAGATCGACACCAATCAAGAGAAACTCCCATACTTAAAAAGCTTAATATGGACATCTTCATGCATGATATTAAGTCGATGAATAACCTCATGAAAGTCTAGTAAATGCTCAGCTGGTACCTCTGAAATTTTTTCTTGAAATTCAAGGAGGATATCTTCCCATTCATCTCTATCTAGCAGTGGATTAGGAAAACCAACTATCTGGGAAAAGTCACAGAAATCCAACCTCTGAGCTAAGATATTTTCCATATCGAATTAGTGGAGTCGTCGACCGATCCTCGAATCATGGAGTCGCTAGGTGAAATATGTGCATCTTTGAATGTGTCTGGTCTTTGTTCACCATCAGAGGCTAGATCCTAACTTTGTGTCCTCCCAGGAAACTTCTCAAGCTAAGAAAGCAGCTGCTAAAACTTTCTCAAAAAATCTCCTCTGGGTCAGCTTTCAGGTGTGCTAAAAGTAGCCATAGCTGAAACAGTGAAGTGGAAACAGTGGATTCCCCATAGGGGAGTTTCCAGGTGCATAGTAGCAATATTCAAGGGCTCTGATGCCTGATGTACCTTCAGAATCAAAGACTCAATGTCGTTCAATACCGGGGAAAATCTTCAACTTCGTCCTCAGCAACAGTACTAGAAATGTTGGCTTCAGAAGTCACTCCTGGATTGCAGTAGGAGCAAAGCCCAATGCCCATCAGTTAAAATGTCACGATTTGTTGATAAAGGGTGATGAATAGAAGTAAACTCATAAAAATATTGTTCTAACTCAGAAAAATGGGTTGGAACAACTAAGACAGGTGAGGTCTTGATCTAATTTAAGCCAATGATTTTGCATAGTAGTGAGTGAGTGTAGTGAAAAAGAAAGGAAATAAAGTCTTCTCTAGACATTCGGTCTTCTAGCAGCCTTTAAAAAGGGGGGAAAATTCACAGATATGAGATCGTCTCAGATCTGAGAAACTTCAAGAAAAATTAAGATGCTGCAAAACTAATATAATCAAACATACATTATATAGTCATTACAACACCCGACTGGATCATCCATGCCCGGGATCTTAAGATTTAGAGGAAAAAAGGAGAAGAAGATGTTGGCTTCCATTAAACAAGAAGTCTCAAATATCAATCTATAACCAAGGAACCAGATGCCTCATTAAATCTTTACAATTGGGAGCTTAGCTCTACCATCCATGCCTACAAAAATACAAAAGATGAGTATATATACTCAGAGAAACTCACCACCTTGGCAACAAGAGGGTAGCTAAAACATTAAAATCCAACCTAGCATGTGCAAGCTCCTCTGGTCAGATGAGGACATTAGATCGGCATGGCTTCTTAGGAAAATCTACACACAGGACAATCTTGGGTAGACTGCCTGCCATAACTTCCATGCCTTACATTTAAGGAGTGAGGTGAGGTTTCAACCACCTCCTCCTACCTTTATTTACCTCTAGCAGGGATCATGATCGAGGTCAAGTTGAATTGGCACCTAGAGAACGTGGTGATGCCTCCTGCAGCTAAACCTGGTGCTTCTACCCTTTAACCAACTCTTTATATGACCCCAAGTGACCACGGGTTGTGACCCTACACCTATCTTCAAAAGCGCTTTTCGCATTTCACGTTTCGGGGTTTCCTGATGTAATGGATGAGAGACCCAGTGTCTTTTGAAGTCCCGGTAGCCGAAATGCCAAAATGGCTAATCATTTCACGTTTCGGGGTTTACCGATGCAATGGATGAGAGACTCTGTGTCTTTTGAAGTCCTGGTAGCCGAAATGCCGAAATGGCTAATCATTTCGCGTTTCGGGGTTTCCCTATGCAATGGATGAGAGACCTCGTGTCTTTTGAAGTTTCGGTAGCTGAAATGCTGAAATGGCGAATTATTTCTCATTTTGGGGTTTCCCAATGCAATGGATGAGAGACCCCATGTGTTTGGAAGTCCTGGTAGCCGAAATTTCTAATCATTTCGCGTTTGGGGGTTTCTCGATGCAATGGATGAGAGACCCCATGTCTTTTGAAGTCCCAGTAGCTGAAATGCTGAAATGGATAATCATTTTGCATTTTGGGGTTTCCCGATGCAATGGATGAGAGACCCCATGTCTTTTTAAGTCCCGGTAGCCGAAATGCCAAAATGGCTAATCATTTCTCTTTTTAGGGTTTCCCGATGCAATGGAAGAGAGAGCCCTTGTCTTTTGAAGTCCCTATAGCCAAAATCACGATCGACCCTAATCAGGTGCCATGTGTCCCGACTGGATCGGACGACCACGATTATTTCATGACTGTGGCCATAAGAGATGAGCCCATGCGCTAAACCCTGTGCAGCTCCACGACTCAATCTTACCCGATGATCGTCGATCTGCTCCATCTATGGATTGTCACTGTTGAAAACAAAATGCCCACTCGCTTGATTTTAATCCCGAAATGGACTTCTTCTGTGTGCTGCACTTGGTGCTCATGACTGCGGCCTTTGAATAAAACTCATTTTATGGGTTTTTAATTCCCATTTCTATGCATTTACACCAAGGGGCTAAAATCGGAGAGAAACACCCCGCTCGCAAGAATTGGCGCTAACAATGGGTATACACCCGGACACATGCATTCATCATATATATACCTAGGAAGAAGTAACACCTATTAGGAAACCTAAAATAAGGATGAATCCAAAACTAAAAGATATAGTAAAGAAAGAAATACATAAACTATTGAATCTCGGTTTTATTTATCCAATTTCTGACAAGAAATGGGTATCCCCACTTGTAGTGGTTCCAAAGAAAGTAACCGAAGAATGGAGAAATTGTGTTGAATTCCGAGAACTTAATAAGGCCACTCTTAAGGATTATTTTCATCTTCTCTTCATCGACCAAGTCTTGGATACCTTGTTAGGAAAACGATACTTTTCCTTCCTTTATGGCTATAGCAGATACAATCAAATTCTAATAGAACATGAGGATAAGGACAAGACTACTTTCACTTGTCCTTGGGGCACTTATGCCTATAGGGTCCTACCATTTGGTATGTGTAATGATCCCTCCACATTCTAGTGAGAAACATTAGGGATATTTGTTGATCTCATTCATCACTGTGTGCAAGTGTATATGGACGATTTTACAGTATATGGTAATACTTTTCAAGAATCCCTAGAGATAACCTGGAGAAAGTTCTCATTAGATGTCAAGAGATGAATTTATCCTTAAGTCATGAGAAATGTAAAATGTTGTTGACTGGAGGAGTAGTCTTAGGGAATCATGTTTCATCCAAGGGGGTTAAAGTGGATGATGATAAGATTGAGGTAATTGTCAAACTCTCACCTACAAAGACTCAAAAAGAGGTGAGACGATTTCTTGGACATGATGGATACTACTGATGATTCATTGAAAATTTTACAAATATTGTCGCACGAATGTTTGGATTGCTTAAAAAATATGTTGAATTTATTTGGAATGACCATTGTCAAACCTCCTTTGAAACTCTGAAATCTAAATTATCTGTGGCACCAGTTCTCAGAGGACCCAATTGGGCCCTTCCATTTCATATATCCAATGATGCCTCCAATACTTCAATAGGAGGAGTGTTACGACAAAAAGAAGACCAAAAATCCTATGCCATTGACTTTGTGAGTAAGAACTTGACCCCTATTGAGATAAACTATACAGTGACTATTCTTGAAACATTTTGATTTCTGTTGTACATATGTAAATATTTTAGAGTGTGGTTTTTGACAAATAATTTCAAAAACGTTTTGTAGGTATTCATCTAAAAACAAGTGGACAATTTCAAGAAGACAAAAAAGGGAAGTACTGTACTCTAAAATAAGATGCTTCTATGCTGAAATTTTGTCGTCTGCTTAAGCACCAATTGAATAATGAACAATTTTATCATGATTAAAAACTATTTTCTTTTTATCCATTCTTTTTTTAAGTCTTTTTACAAGATTTATATTTTCCTTTCTCTCAAGGCATCTTTAACGGCATTTTCTCATAACCTCCACCACTAGAGGACATAACGAAGTGACATTTTATTTTATCAAACCTAGAGGCTACTAGTACAATCCATTGAGAGATCTTAGTAGGTGATTAAAGTATCTTTATAAAAGAGTATCCATAAGGTATGACTAGCAATTAACCATGGAAACATCAATATAACTTCAAATAGAAGAAAACGAGTAGGGACTATAGATACCTTTCTGTTATTTTTCAATGGTACCATCCACCACACATTAAAAATGATTTATTGTACCATATCTTTAGATTGGCTACGCCCACTTAAGTATCCCTTACATCAAGACAATATATAAGAAATGCATAAATAAGAATCATCCTCTAACTCAAATGCAATCCCAGTCCATAAAAATATTTTCAGAGCTGCCTCCCCATCTCCTTGCAAAAAGAAACATTCATATACAAATATTAAATATGGTGGTAAGAAACAGTCTCTGCTATAAAAAGGGTGTAAGAGTCTAACCCATGAAGATACTGAACAAGTCTATTGGCAACAAGTAACGACCTATGGTATGACTAGGTAAACTCGTTGGAGCACTGAAGAAGCTTGCTAGTAGCGAGGGATTATACCTAGAGAGGGTGATGATTTGATAAACAATAAATAAAGATAAATTTCCGATCTTAAAACTTGTCCTAATGTACAACACTACTTGTAGGGATGACTAAAAAGAAGTATGCATGGTTAAGCGAAGGAAAATGAACTCCATTAATCTTCCATTGGAAACTAACTTTAAGATAATGTTAAGACTCTCTTGCCTAAATCTTCTTAATTATATGTAGGATGTTTTGTCCTATAGGTGGGGCCATATTTTTAACAGTCTTGTCAAACTAATGTGTGAAATTTATCTATCCACTTGGAAACCATAAATCTTAGGCTATTGGAAGGATTGACCGTTTTTCTATATCTTTGATTGTGAAGTGTCACACTACTTAGGAGTGGGGGAGGGATTTCTTGAGTTAAAAACAAACACTAAAAGTTGCCCATTGGTATAGCAAGCCCATGAGATGAGGAAGTAGTATTTATGTCAAAATTTTGTCATATTGTCTTTTTATAATATATCAGGGTATTATATTAGCATTTTTTTATATTGGCATGATAAACCTTATACTGTTGACATAATTATGTGTGTAACTGATAAGCCTATTGTACATCATACACTACAGTTTTTTTTTGTTGGCCTATGTTTATTTATAATACAATGGAGGATTGTTTAAAATCAAATATTCCTTGTAACAGATACAGTTCGATGAAAAAGGAAACTAAATATGGACGTTACAATCCTTTCCGCCCTCTTGTTCACCATGCCTTCCAGGAATCTGCCAATCTTAGTAATATGGGTGAATAGTTTTCACCTACACAGGGGATCAGATGGAGTACCATATGGAGGACCAAATGGAGTGTTGAATAAGGTATTGTATAAATGTTGCAACCACAAATGTGATTTTCATGCTTTCATTCAGGTATGATCACTGGAGTTTGATTATATTCGTTGAAGTGATGAATTAAGATTACTAAAAATAGTGTATCTATCTTTTACACTTGTTAAAAGGGAAAATTAAATTTACAACTTCATTTTATGATCATAATGTCCAAGTCTTAGACATGGACATTGATCAAATATTTTATGCGATTTGATTTAACCTCCAAAGTACAAATCATTCAAATTTTAAATCATGTGCAATAATGACCACGTATGGCACTCGTAGATGACAATACAACCATGATTCGACCTTTTCCATATCATTTTCATTAAGGCAAGAACACTTTGTTCTGAATCGCTCATCCTCTACCCGTTTTTTCCTCTCACTTATCCCTTGATCTGCAACCATGCCAAATCATCATGAACCTTCATCCTATGCTGATCTATTGATCAGTCCAGAGTTTGAATCCTGCTGAGAAGTCTTTCTCCGCACAGGTTGGGGGTCGTTCCTTGCTAGTCTGCAGGGGCACAATGACGATGTCTCCCTTCAATTTGCTATCAGATTTGATGGGAAATTTTCTCGCGTAGGGTCACTGGTTTTTCCAATCTCCGAAGAGTCCATTGTTGTATCCAAAAAATTTCCACAAGTTGGGGACCGATGGTTCAAGAAACATCAACTCCCACAACAGAGTTACAACAGGGTGTTTAAGATTGAATATCAAAATGTCTCCAAGACTAAAGGGTATTCAAAAGGGTGCATTGAAAATGATTTAATCAATCCTCTGATCATTATCACCAGACTCATTACCTACCAGGGTAAGTACTCCATTTTCAAATCCTGTCATTTTCTCCTTTTGGCCCATTTTTATTTCAACAAACCTTTGAATTTTCACTTTTAATTTCTGAAAAGTCTTGAAACGATGTCCTCCCAGGTCCATAAAAATGTGTTTAACCCTCATCACAACCTCTTCTATCATGGCCTTTTTAAATTACTTTTCATCTCAGAATTAAAGAAACAGGGTAAAACTTGGGAAGAATTCTTCTATCAGTTTTTGAACCCCCATCTCACAGTTAAAACAAGAAATAAGTCGATCAATCTTGGGATTGTTACTCCACCTAACCCTCACTCTATTAAAACTATGAACATTCCAATTCATCCCATTTCATCATCTGATAAGAAATACAAAAAACCTATTTTTGACCCTCCATTATCTACAAGTCTTATTGGCTCTAAACAAAAGAAATTGCAAGACTCTTTTCCTCCAATCCCTACAAGAAGGCGAGGTGCTAACCTATTTGAAGGGAAATAATTTCACAGGAGCACCCAAAGCACGATTGGAAGGACCAATACGAAGCCTCCAAATGCCTCTGATCCTATCCATTTGTCTTCTGACCATGAAAGCCCTCACAAAAAACTTAGAGAATATTATACAAAAGAATTTAAGCTTGCTAAAGAAATCAAGTTTGAGCTTGTCACACCTAGTATTCCTCACAAGGCCACTGTTACAGTCTCTCCACAGATTCATACACCTTATACCAAATGTGACATGCCTTCTACATCTACTAATAATCCTAAGCCTTCCTCTCTTGACTAGTCTATTGAGAAATTCCAAAAAGAGAATGCTTAGCTGATCCAACGTCTGGAAGAATGTGAAACCATGGATCGTCCTTTGTACGATGAAAAGAATGTACTTCAAGCAATGGTAAATTATCTTCAAAGTTTGGTCAACCAAATGACTACCACCAATCATAGTTTGAGGATTAATTTGAAGCATCGAAACAGGGCTAAGCAGAAATCTCAAGGACATGAGAGAGAGGCCTCTAAATCTAATCTACCCCCTCCTTCATAAGTATAGCTATGTTTAGCAACCCATTTTTTTTGTAGAGGAACCTGTAAACTCTTAGGCGTGGGAGAAATGACGACTCTTTGTTTTACCTATTTTTCCCTTTCCCAAATCCATTTTTGCACATGGAGATTATACAATTTATTCTTTTATTAGCTATTTTTGAATGTGTTATCAGGTCTCATCTGGAAATTTTCCATGGATTAACATAAGGTATGTCTAATCCTTATTTGTGATGATTTTATGATGGTTTATCGTTAATTGAGTAAGTACAATCTATTAATATTTCTCATTTTCCTGAAACAGGTAGAAAGCGTGATCCAACCCTCGATTCGACCCTTGATCTAGCCCTTGATTCGGCCCTCGATCCAACCCTTGGAGTGCAGTGGAGTTTTGGGTTGGCATATCGACAGGATCTTCTTGGAAAATACAAAACATGGGTTTTGTACCTGATCGATCTCTCCAAGTATGGAACTCATTACATTTAGATTTGAGCGATTGCGTTGACTTCTATTTTGAGTGCATGAAACTATTGAGAAGATGATGTCTATTGTCAATATTTAATGCATTTTCTTTGTAGGAGAGTGTCTACCCTTTTAGTGGTCAACCTCTCATCTATGTTTACAAACTCTATAAGTACTGGGAGACTCTCAGGATGAACAGACATGATTTTTATATACATAGCTATTATCTTGAATTACTCTGTAAAAAATCCGTTCTGATGTTAATATGAATGATATGCTATGTTTGTGACCGTAAAACAAGTTGGAGTAGTGCCGCAAATGTCTGGGGGGCTCACCAGTTGTCTGGGTATCTTAATATATTGTATTTAACTCTCTTCTGTGCAGGTTACTTGCTGAAATTGTATTTATCTTCGTATATTGTTTACACGTTACTAGTGGCTGTTTATATCTAACT
>CBVK0100455765.1:0-16938 GCA_900067695.1 Picea abies
TGGCTGTTTATATCTAACTATCCATACTATGATATCTAACATATTTTATGTAGGTCGTGTTTTACTAATGGATATATGTTCATAGATATCTAACTGTGCAACCATAGCTTTCTTTCCCTATTTTATAAACTGTAAATTACTTCACAGATTGGTTATTTAGCAAGTGTTTATAACAACTACGTCTACTTCATTAAGTTGCAAATTTCGATTACTTCCTCTAGATTTGCCTAAATTGTTAACTCTATTTCCAACATCAGAGTGATAGGATAAGAGATGTTTCCAAATATCTTTTGCACAAGGATTATAGACTGTATTAATTCTAAGAATATGCATTGATATCTTCATAATGGAAAATCTCTCCATAGATTGTCTTATTCATACTCTGCATATCTTTGTATAAATTAGCATCGAGTTGATTCCAGTTGAATTATCAGTAGTGTTAAGGTTCCATTGTGAAAGAATCCTCCACCCTAGACATAACCATTACATTTAAATGTCATCGTGATGATGTTTATTTTTAGTAAGTGAGATTAGTGCAATCATAGGGTTTATTTCCTGTAAGATAAGAGTAATTGTGATTTTTTGACGAGATGCTTTAAGAATAGAGTTCATTTCAAAGAATTTCTTTTGAAAGAAAACTTGTGTTTATTCAGGGATTGCTTGCTTATTCCAGAGTTGCTTGGTTAGAGTAATAAACTCACTATTCATAGTTATAGATTGCTTTTAAAGAGTTTTTCATTTATATTAATAAGCTCATTGTTTATAGTTAAAGATTGATTTGTACATTTAAAATAAGGTATATTGTTCAACTAGATTTTATCTTGTCTAGAATCTTTTAAATCATCTTCTAAGATAGAATTGTAGACTGAAAATGGAATGTTGATCCTTAGGGTAAACCATTCTCTTGGATAGCTAATATTTTTGTTAGTTTTCTTTTCTTCCTTGATTCAT
This sequence comes from Picea abies, assembly GCA_900067695.1. Lineage (NCBI taxonomy): Eukaryota > Viridiplantae > Streptophyta > Pinopsida > Pinales > Pinaceae > Picea > Picea abies. Next base: position 952 of record CBVK0100455765.1, read on the forward strand.
ATTGTGTCAAAACTCTAAGTCTACATACCCTGGTCGATAATTTAATTGAGGGAAATTAGGACATATAGTTTACCCATCATAAAGTTTCTCACTTATACACTTCTATTGATCATTTTTTAATAGTAATACTATTTTCTCATCCAATTGATATCTTGAAAATATTTGAATTTTTATTCCATGGGCATATTTGTTATGAATTTTAATGGATTATGTTGTTGTGTGTGCTAACATTATATATTATCACCATATGCTTGCATATCTTGGTTTTTGAGGACAAGTTGTAGGTATAAAACTTTGGGTCACATGCTCAACAGTGGTCTTCATCGAATGTCCGAACGAGGTAGGCTCTTTATATTGTCTTGTTAGAGTTTTCATTTATATATCATACATGGGATTAGAGTTGATTTCTACAGTCATTCTGTATATTGTGGTTTACCCCATGCCATAGAGTGATTTTCCTCATAACATCAACCTTATGATCACATACCCCGAAAAATGACACTGGAGATTCATCATTGCTACCATTCACACTCTTCATTATTGGAGTTCTCCATCAGAGTACATATACTCCCGACATCACAATCGACTCTGATAACCCTCCCCTGATTAACAATTGGGATTTCATTCCACTCATTACTCGATTGATGACATTCATTCATTCTTAGATTTGATGGTCTTACAGATACAGTAGGCACATTACATAGATTTATGTCTATTTATTTGTTAGTGAATGTTCCTTCACTGCCTCAGGTCAAATCGTTGTCTTCTTATTTCGCATAACAATATTGTTCGTAGTTGAATTACGAGGCAAATTATGCAAGCTAGTTTGAAGTTAATCCCATTTTCCTTCCAAGAAATAAACATCAATAACACTGGCTTATTACTTTGCAAAATTTCGCAATATTAAACCTTGATCTTATTACCAGAGTGAAACTCTCTCGAATCATTAATTTATTCCCTGAGTGGATGGCTAGTTCTTTTAGTGTAACAATATTCGAGTTGCAAATTTGGATGGTTGGTGTTAAGACACTCAATGGTCTCTACTAGCACTCAAAATATACTGGTAAATTTTAGCGCCTTCATCCAATTTAGGCTAGATTTTCCATTCTGTCGATCTTTAGCTAGTGTCACGATTTCCAAAGTTTCCATTAAAGTTTTGACAAGCTCCCATTGATTTATTTTGTCCAGAGACTCCTATGACTTTGCCTTCTAACCTGCATTCCAAAAGACCTATTATTAGAGCCTAAAACCCTAGTTTTATGCCTCTTTAGATTTGCAAATAAAAATTATATATTTTTATTTTTGTTATTTTAACCAAAAATATGGTGTGTTCTTTATGTGTCTTAAATTTATCCAAAGTCAAGTTTATCAACCAAGTTAGTGCATATACCAAAGTCCACCAACACAAACCGAGCCATAAGCCCAGCGCAAGCACCAAACCTTCCTATTTTCCACATATCTCATCGAATACCATATGAAAGTATTGGAAAATATTAACATTTGATAATGTTAACTCCCAACACATGTGGGATTTGGATACTAAGGAAATATAAAAGAGAAAACAAAAAATGCAGATAGCTGACAGGTTCCCGAGATTGTAGGTGCCAAGAGATTGTGAAAATGTCATTTTTGGATATCCAGTTGCTTGCAGAGTTTAAGGTGTATCATGCTGAGATTGTGCAGGTGTCAGAGAAAATGAGATTACATGACAACCCAGATGCTAGGTGTGAGAGAGCATGAGGTAAATCTCATTGTTATGGTCACAGGGGAACTGTCAAAGTACAATTGAACCTAAGAAATACATACAACAAGCTTATTGAGATGTGCCTTAGGCCTTTAACAAAGAAATCAAATTGTAACATTTGTCTCTAAAATCCAACCACAAATACACAGTCGTTACTCATACGCCCAACAAATCAATAGTGCAAAGTCTCAAACTTGCATAAGGGCAGAGATATTATGATCTAAAGCTTCACAGTTTGAAGATATTTCATTTCAAAGAAGCAGGGAGGTTTCTTCTTTATCTTTCATTGCTAATGGTGGGTGAGGGAAGTCAAATATCATGGTAAGGTAGCCAACGAGCACATCTTCCAGGTTCTTCTAATGAAAAATTCCTGATTCCTTCGACTCTAGAGAAGGTTAATCACCATGATCGAAATGCTATCAAGAACTTCCTTGAACAAATGGATTTCAAGTTTTGATAATATTAGATTGACCATTTTCATGGGAGGCACAATTTTAACATTTTTTTTTCATGATGATTGGGAATAGGCTTCAAAGTTTCTGGACATCACTTGTAGAAATGATAAATCCATCAAAGTTTTTTGTTTTAAATACGTTGATTGTTTGCATGAGAAGAATATTATACCTGGCATCAAAGTTTACAAGGGTTTAGTCCCATTGACAGGATCAAACAATGAATCTTGGTGCTAGAGTCTAGATGGAATAGCCTCAAGATCTGCCGAGTATTACAAACAGGGTGCAAGATTTGCTAAATGGAGAACTGATTTTGGCATACCAAATGAGCCATCTGACTTAGCTGTCAAGGAAGATTCCTAGGGACTTGAATGTTATATTTCCCTTTATCGGGACAATGGCCTTGTTTCCATTGTGGAGCCAGAGATTCTGCTGAATGGAGACAATTCCATTGATAGAACCCTTGAAGTGGAAGAGACATTCTGGACTGAGGTTTTCTTCTACTTAGAAGAGAACAATGTGTTGTTCGAGGGTATTTTGTTAAATCCCAGTATGTTGACTCCTGGTGATGAACACAAGGAGAAAAAAACCCCACAATAGGTTGCAGATCACACTCTTAAAATGATCAAGAGGAGGGTGCCACCAGTTGTTCTTGGAATCATGTTCTTGTCTGGAGGACAATCCGAGGTTGAGGCAACTTTGAATAAAAGTTGGTTTCAAAGGAATGCCATTTGAACCTTACCTCATCTTACAAAGATAGTGTTTTTTCTAGAAGTTTTGGTTTTATCACTTTTGACAGTGAGAAGGTTTTAGAAGAGACTGAGAAGCAACAGGGCAAGTGTATCTTGACACTTTGATACAAAGTTTGAGAGCTTTGACAGAGGCTCGAAATCTGTTTGAGAATCCAACTTGTAAGAGCAGATGAATGATGTCTTTAACAACAAATGGAAATGAATGACAAATGGTAGAGGCACCTGACAAACAATTAATCAGTCAAAGATCAACTCAGATTCAAGGATACAAGTGGCAGGGCATAGTAGAAGACCTATAGGAAAAGATTAATTGTATGTAGCAAAAAAAAACCATGCCAAAACAAAGGAAATTCATTTTTACAGTTTTTAAGACTTTTTGAAGACCGACACTTTTGGTAGCTTAGACCAGTTCCAAAAGAAGTTGTTAGTTGCGGAAATCTATGCTTTCGGCAGCTAAGCCTACTTTGTTTCAGGCCTGTAAGCTACCAAAAGCGTAGGCACTGGTAGAATAGTCATATTGTTGCCCAGATCACTGATTTTTGTTTCCAGATCATGTGGGAGTGGTTTCTTATGAAAAATAACAATTAAGGGAATACTAATCATCATCCTTTTCCCATTTTTGAGGAAAATAACAAGGCAAGAAGACAAAATGGCCTTTCTATTTTTGTTCAAGAATTGCTCAACTGTCACAAAAGGATGTCGATCTGTTTTTGTCATCATTTCACAAGTTATTGAAGATTATGAAGATCATTGTAGCTGCCAAATATTGTTGAAGACTTAGTGATAAGGGTTTGACCTTTAAATTAGGTCTTTATTCTACACATCATAGCAATTTGATTTTGTTCAATTTTTAGAATATCAGATCCAGTTTTATAGGATCTTGAACTGTTTTGTAAAGGCTATAAAGCCTAGTGATTTGAAGGACTGGGGGTTCGATTCTGGAGACTAGACCATGCTGATATTGTACTGAGACCTTTTACATATAATATAGATCACAAGTTCCTTTCACTATTTATGTTAGATTATCATCTTCTCTCTTTTTCTATGCTTGATTGATTACTTTTGGCTAAATTTATCTAGTTGCAAATGACTGTCATCTCATTGGTCAACTCATAAACAATGATTTAATAAGTAATCTATGCTATATTTATTCATCCCATCACACATCTGATCTAGTTGATAGATATAGACTTTCTTCACCCACCACTTAGTTACTCATCTGATTATACAGTTTTGAAAGAATTGTCTCATATGATTATATTACTAAGTGTCTTAAGTGTGAGCGAGTACTTTATGTGTCCCATTTGATCCAACGTACAAAGAAAACCTAAACATATTTTAAGCTACTAGGCTTCTTCTACCTACAACCTGAGAAGGACTCCTTGAGTGATAACAAATTGGTGTCGTTGCCAGGGAAAGGAGATTGAAGCAAGCTTCCCGGCGAGATGACATAAGCTCCAGATTTGATGATAGACAAAGACATGGAATCCTTTGGTTGTGATCATGTATCTAGCGACTCCATGAAGGACAGATTCAATGGTGACTCCATTGTTCAGAAATTCATTGGCAACTCCATTGGTATGAAATGAACTGGATCTTAGCTAAGAGGTATGCTTTCTGGGATTTTTCAAAGAACATAAGTTTCCGTAATCCAGTTCCTAGTAGAGATGAATGGGAAGGTAGCCTTCCCAGATTTCGAGGAGAATATTGGGAAATACTAGCTGAACATTTGTTGGATTTTCATGATTACATTCATCAATTGCAAGTTGTGCATGAGGATGTTCAGATCAAGCTCTTCGGGTTTTCATTAGAGAGACTTGCTTGTGATTGGTACCGGTCTCTTCCTATTGCTAGTATCAACTCTTTGGCATATTTTCATGCTACCTTTCATTTGTTTTGCAAAGGAATATTTTTAGCTAACTTTCTATATCCCGAATGTTGTCATGAATTTAATTTATGGAATAAAGATTAAAAAATTCATGAAGATTTTGTTGCAGTAGAAGATATATCTCATTATGATCAAGGGATTGGTGATTTAAATTATGATAGCCATAGTGACACTTTTGAAATTTATTAAATGCATATATTAAAGATAGTTGTCATGAAGATTAGATTATTTCTTTTGAAAACTCAAAAGATGATAAGTAGATTTATGGATCAACATGTAACAATATTGAATCTAAAACAGATACTAAGGGTAGCTCTTAACTTTCATATTTTCATAAAAAGGGAGATTGCAATAGATATGAGGAGGAAGATGATGAGATGAAAAGTCCAGATCAACAGTTCATCATGCATGTTTCTCTGACAGAGGTTGAGCAGTCCATATTCAACATTAAGATCAGTGAAGGAAAAAAGCAACAACATTTCTTTCAGTTGGAATAGTATCATGAAGAGGTATTTCTTTGTGTCTTTCATGACACTATTGTTTATTTTCTAGAATCCATGAGCAACATAAATGCCAAAATATTCTTGTCAGATGAAAGCTGGTTCTATCATCTGTGCAAAACACATTTCTATTGGCTATGCATTCTTTTATTTTTCGGGTCAAGATCAAGCATGATGTCAGTAAATCAGTTTCTTACATGGCTTCATTGGAAGCATGAGTTTACTTGATTAAGAAGCAACATAATGGGTTAGAGTAGGAATAGGAAGGACAATAATCTCTTCATACGAGCAGATAGATTATGTTCAGTTGTTGATTTCTTAAATAATCAAAGCAGGATATAGGTAGGCTATAGGTTTTCATAAGATTAGCTGCACAGGCCAGATGACTCCATATCCCAATGGTAAAGGTGACTGAAACTAATAGGTTCTTCGAGCCTCGCAGGGAGGTCTCCATCCCAGTTGGAGCCAGATGTTAGGGCTCAAAATGTACTGGTATATTTTAGCCCCTTCATCCAATTTAGGCTAGATTTTCCATTCTGTCGATCTTTAGCCAATGTAACGGTTTCCAAAGTTTCCATTAAAGTTTTGAAAAGCTCCCATTGATTTATTTTTTCTAGAGAATCCTATGAATATTCCTTCCGACCTACATTCCAAAAGCCTTGTTATTAGAGCCTAAAATGCTAGTTTTATGCCTTTTTAGATTTGCAAATAAGAAAAGTATATTTTTATTTTTGTTCATTTAACCAAAACTATGGTGTGTTCTTTAAGTGTCCTAAATTTATCCAAAGTCAAGTTTATCAACCAAGTTAGTGAATATACCAAAGTCCACCAACAAAAACCAAGCCACAAGCCCACCAAAAGTGCCAAACCTTCCTATTTTCCACATATCTCATCGAATACCATATGAAAGTATTGGAAAATATTAACATTTGATAATGTTAATTCCTGACACATGTGGGATTTGGATATTAAGAAAATATAGAAAAGAAAACACAAAACACAGACAATTGACAGGTGCCCAAGATTGTGCAAATGTCATTTCTAGATATCCAGTTGCTTGTAGAGTTTAAGGTGTATCATGGCGATATTGTACAGGTGTTAGAGACAATGAGATTACATGACAACACAACTGCTAGGTGTGAGAGCGTAGGAAGTAAATCTCATTGTTATGGTCGCAGGGGAACTATAAAAGTACAATGGAACCTAAGAAATACATACAACAAGCTTATTGAGATGCACCTTGGGTCTTTAACACAGAAATCAAATTGTAACTTTTGTCTCTGAAATCCAACCACAAATACACAGTCATTACTCATATGCCCAACAAATCAATAGTGCAAGGTCTCAGGCTTACATAAGGGTAGAGATATTATGATATAAAGCTTTACAGTTTGAAGGTATTTCATTTCAAAGAAGCAGGGAGGTTTTTTCTTTGTCTTTCATTGCTAATGGTGGGTGAGGTTAGTCAAATATCATGGAAAGGTAGCCAATGAGCACATATTCCAGGTTCTACCAATGAAAAGTTCATGATGCCTTCGACTATGGATAAGGTTAATCACCATGATCGAAATGCTATCAATCATTTCCTTGAAGGAATGGCTTTCAAGTTTTGATAATATTAGATCGACCATTTTCATGGGAGGTACAATTTTAACATTTCTTTTTCATGATGATTGGGAATAGGTTTCAAAGTTTTCGAACATCAGTTGTAGAAATGATAAATCCATCATAGTGTTTTGTTTTAAATACATTGATTTTTTGCGCAAGAAAAATATTATGCCTGGCATCAAAGTTGAAAAGGGTTTAGTCCCATTTCTAGGATCAAACAATGAATCTTGGTGCTAGAGTCTAGATGGATTAGCCTCAAGATCTGCTGAGTATTACAAATAGGGTGCAAGATTTTCTAAATGGCGAACTGTTGTCGGCATACCAAACGGGCCATCTGACTTAGCTGTTAAGGAAGCTGCCTGGGGACTTGAACATTATATTTCCCTTTATCGGGACAATGGCCTTGTGCCTATTGTGGAGCCAGAGATTCTGCTAGATGGAGACCATTCCATTGATAGAACCCATGAAGTGGTAGAGAAATTATGGACTGAGGTTTTCTTCTACTTGGTAGAGAATAATGTGTTGTTTGAGGGCATTTTTTTAGAGCCCAGTATGTTGACTCTTGGTAATGAACACAAGGAGAAAGAAACCCCACAATAGGTTGCAGATCACAATATTAAAATGATCAAGTGGAGGGTGCCACCAACTATTCCTGGAATTATGTTCTTGTCTGGAGGACAGTCCGAGGTTGAGGAAACTTTGAATAAAAGTTGGTTTCGAAGGAATGCCATTCGAACCTTGCCTCAGCTTACAAAGAAAATGGTTTTTCTAGGAGTTTTGGTTTTATCACTTTTGACAGTGAGAAGGTTTTAGAAGAGATTGAGAAGCAATAGGGCAAGTGTATCTTGACACTTTGATACAAAGTTTGAGATCTTTGACATAGACTCGAAAGATTTTTGAGAATCCAACTTGTAAGAGAAGATGAATGTTGTCTTTAACAACAAATGACAACCAAAGAAAAATGGCAGAGGCAGCTGGAAGACAGTTAATCAGTCAAAGATCAACTTAGATTCAATGATACAAGTGGCAGGGCACAGTAGAAGACCTACAGGAAAAGATTAATTGTATGGAGCAAAAAAACACCATGCCGGAATAAAGGAAATTCATTTTTGCAGTTTTTAAGGCTTTTTGAAGTCCTTCACTTTCAGTAGCTTAGAACAGTTCCAAAAGACATTGTTAGCTGCCAAAATCTTTGCTTTCAACAGCTAACCCTACTCTATTTTAGGCTTGTAATATTCCGAAAGCACATGCACTAGAAAAATAGTCATATTTTTTCCTAGATCACTGATTTTTGTTTCTAGATCACGTGGGAGTGGTTTCTTATGAAAGATAACAATTAAGGGAATACTAATCATGATCCTTTTATAGTTTTTGAGGCAAATAACAAGGCAAGAAGACCAAATGGACTTTCTATTTTTGGTCAAGAATTGCTCAACTGTCACAAAAGGATGTCGATATGTTCTTGTCATCATTTCACAAGTTATTGAAGATTATGAAGTTCATTTAAATTGTCAAAGATTGTTGAAGAATTAGTGATAAGGGGTTTGGCCTTTAAATTAGGTCTTTATTCTACACATCATAGCAATTTGATTTTGTTCAATTTTTAAAATATCAGATCCAGTTTTGTAGGATCTTGATTTTGTAAAGGCTATAAAGCCTAGTGATTTGAAGTACTAGGGGTTTGAGTCTAGAGACTAGACCATGCTGATATTGTATTGCGACCTTTTACATATAATACAGATCACAAGTTCCTTTCACTGTTTATGTCAGATTATCATCTTCTCTATTTTTCTGTGCTTGACTAATTACTGTTGTCTAAATTTATCTAGTTGCAAATGACTGTCATTTCATTGGTCAACTCATAAACACTGATTTAATAAGTAATCTGTGCTATATTTTTTTAGCCCATCACACATCTGATCTGGTTGATAGATATAAACTTTCTTCACCCACCACTCAGTTACTCATCTGAATATACACTTTTGAAAGCATTGTCTCATTTGATTATATTACTATGTGTCTTAAGTGTGAGCCAGTAGTTTATGTGTCCCATTTGATCCAACCTACACAGAAAACCAAAAACAATTTTAAGTTACCAGACTTCTTCTACCTACAACCTGAGAAGGACTTCTGGAGTGATAATAGTCTCCTTCAGACTCTTAACAAATTTTAATTGTGACCATTGATCGTTATTGAAAGGATTATCTAGATATTTCTTATGGAAAATGAAGATATGGGGGAAAATTCTTCTATATCCCTTGTCGATACCGTGAAACTCCACAAGACTTCTGAACAATGAATAATCAGATCTGAATGGACGTCATCACCCCTTTTTTTTCCATCTTTAACCTTCGACAAAAAAATCAAAGAAGGAATATCATTACATTCTTTTATTCGATCCCTTTTCATTAGTGCATTGGAGAAGACTACGAAACAAATACTTCGATGGATGATATAGATTTCTCCATATCCGTTGAAAGACTATATCTCACTCTCAGTGTCAATAAATCGGGATATGAATTGAACTAGAGATAGGAAGATTCTGATGTGAAGATTCGAACACATACTCTACTATTTTGGGGGTTCAATGGATAATTAATCAGAACCATTGATATGGCAATATTTCTCTTTTCCAATTTCAAAAATCAATGTTCTAGATTAACCCATAGGCCTGGTCAATGGTGGTTGAATGAAATTTTTTAAACAACCATAACATTTGCTAAAGGTGTCAGAATGAGGCTTGTGATACCTCATTGGAAAGGTATCAGGTAGAGGAACCCATTGGTATAAATATACATGCTAAACAACTAATAGAAGACATAAAAAAAATGCAAAAAATAGACAGCCACAAATTTGGGGGGAAGAATGGCCATACCAACTTCATGTAGCCATATCCAAGGCTACGAGTAACTAAATCAAGCCCGAGATAGCTCAATGGAAATATGGAAGAGAGAAGAATGATACGACATGGTAAATGTTGTTAGTTTGAAATAGAAATTCCCATGAAAATATAGAACAGAAAAAAGACACAAATTTAATCAGAAAATTGGTGGTTCATGTTCAAATAGTCACATTTGATTCCATAGGAGCCTAAATTACATTTGCAAGAGCACGATGAAAGACAGAGATGAAGGAGAATAATATAGGATGATCTTATTCAACAAAAAAATGCCCAGAAACTATTCAAATAGCAGAAGAAGACAAAATCTTAGAATCGGTTATTTTTAATGAATAATCATTTGTAAATGGATATAGGGAAAAATAACCACCCAAGAGTCCTTTTTGATGTCCACATATATATTTTTGAAATTCAAAATAAGAAACTAAATGAAAATGAAATGAAGAGTCAGGAAAATTGAAGAGTCTCTCTCTATTGTCTTACAAAAAAGAACTCATAGGAGATATGAAGTACTTTTTTCCTTTGTAACAAAATATTGTACTATTATCTCTAAGTAATGAAGATAACAAGACATTTTGAATTCATGATTGTTTTTCAAGTTCTTATGGCACTATTCTACACTTGTATTTGTGGTTTAATTTTTCTAGGTATTGATCATGTGATTTATTTATGTGCTTGGTATCTAGAATCCTTATGCTATTATGATTTCTTATGAGTGCAGGGATGATGCTACATTTCTCTTATTCAACTATTTGAGACGATTTATATTATATTATTGTGCTAACATGTCTGAGATGTCATGAACTATTTCTGATGTCTAGATATCATATGTCACTATACTTATCTTTTAGTTTTTCTCCCGGGATAGATTAGGATTAGTTAGGATTAGATTAATTTTATTTTAGTTTTATTAGCCTTAGGATTAAATATGACTCTTTGAGGGGGAAGTCCACTGTCTTTCCCATTTTATTTATTTTAATTATGAGTAGCAACGAGGCCCATAAACTCGTAGGAAACATCATACCAAATGAGAGTAGGTCTAATTGGGACCTAGATCGAGCATTCTCCCTCATTTGCTTGACAAGATATTTGGACTCGTCAACAAGAATGACACTAGAAGGAGGGATAGATGGCAAGATGATCCTGTGGTATAATTCTTGTTAATTTATGTTTTAATTTACTAATGGATCCATCCCATATCCCTTTATGGAGGTGTTTTTTTGGTATTGTACCCCCCAAACCTCCTAGAAATATTTTACATTTCTTGTCACAACTTAGACTTGATGGCGAGAATGAAATATCTACATTTGAACATGTTTTTAATTTCTGCAAATTTTGTGTTTCTCACAATATTACTGATAGAAATATCATTTGTAGGTTATTCACTCTCACATTTGTAGGTCGGGTTAAGAGATGGTGTGAGACTTTACCGACCACCTCTATTCACACATGGGAACAATTTATGCGAGAATATGTCCATTCTTTTGACAATTATGATTATGATGATTTGTGTGAAGATATATCAGAGCTTAGGAAGAAAAAGACGAATCCCTTCAATATTTTGTTATCGGATTTACTCATCTTTGTTGTAGATTTCCTTTGGATGATAGGCCCTCTAACAGTGAGTTGATTTATTTTTTATTTTCTCTTACTAATGAAACATATGGGCCAATGGATGATGAATATAAATCATGTTTTAATCGTTTCCCACACGCTTATTTGGATTTAAATAAAGATGTTGAGAATTGTAATGGTTTAGATGGAGTTCATATGTGTGGATATTTCTTTACTGTAGGGAATATAGAGCATATAGATAATTCATTTTTGGAAAAAGCATATGTATCCTCTCATCACTCCATCCACCCTTTCTTTTCTTATGAGAAAAGAGGCCCCTTTTTTAAATTCGAGTTCGTATTTTTCCTTAGTTGACCAAGAGGAGGGTTTTCTTGTTGACAATGGGACACTTTGGGTCACACCGATGGTTATGTCAAGTTCTCATTATCCTCTCTCATATCTTTCATCACAAGGAATGGAAGAAAAAACTATGGATTGAACTTTAAATGTTGATCACTTTGTCAATGAAGAAAATATGGACACTCATGAAATGAATTCTTCCTCACCCATGGAAAATTTGAAATCAATTCCTGTTGATTCAATTTTTTCTACTATTACAAATTCTCTTGATATAACTGACATATAGAAAGAATGTTTTCCTACTATTAATTTATTAAGACTTCTTGTTCTGAGAATTATTTTCATTTGCTCCCCTCTTCTCACTATGAATATACTTTGGAATATATTTTAGATCCTCATGTTGTGTAGGAGCAAGACAACCATGCTGACATTTTCACTTCAGGAAAATAAATCAACATACAATACACACGTCTTTTATCACAACAATTTACCTTTTTCTTGGATGAGGAAAACCATCTTCAGGAAGAACGTGTTGGTTGTGAAACCATTCCTAGTATGAAACCCACCGATTCATAATCATCAAATGACATTTTTAAAGAGGAGGAACTACCATTTAGGGAGTCTCTTTTTGAAAATATTTGTTGTTCTAGAGAGGATTTTAATTCTCTAAATTCTTCCACATATTATTATTTGTATCATAATATTTTTAATGTTTTAACTTTGCAGGAAGCCACCCATTCTTCTATTTAGATAAACTCAATGGGGATGACCCCTTTTTAATTACTTGATGGTGGTGATAGGAATATGGAATATAGAGAGGATATCGCCCCTTCCCATGAACTTATGGATTCTATGCCTTACCAACCTTTTTCATGGGATGAAAATAATTCTATAGAAAATGTGTATCAAAGGATGTCTTCTTATTTTTCATATTCATTGTTTTATTAATAGAGAGTCTTCATGTTCAAGTATCCCTTTGGTTGATATTGTTAATGCTAATTTTTTCCGCCATTATCTTGAAGGTTCTTATCATACCATGGTGGATACTAGTCCATGTAGATCATTTGTTTCCACTAATTTGTCTCAAGTTAATGGTTACTTGAAGTATGAGTCCTGGGAGGCTTTCGAAGATGATGAAGAACTTCAGTTTATTCTGATGGTTATGTCAGGTCCTCATTCTTTTGGTTTTTCTTCAGGGGTGAAATAATTTATAAGCACAATGATTATCTCACTGAGCACACTTTACACATGTTGTATGCATGGTTCTCATTTGGTATTCCACTTTCCTTTGAACTCCCTCCATCAATTCTATGATAGTAGTGCAAGATCTCATGATATAGTTGAAGCATGGTTGGAGAGATCTTACTAAGATCGATTCCCCGTGAATTGGCACTATGAATTTTTTAGTATGGTGAATAGAGTTTTTGATGTTTTAATTCTTCCTACTTTTAATATGTTATTATTCCAAGTGTTGTTACTTATATTTTATATTGAACATATCTTTGGAGGATTGGGATTACTTGGATGGATACATTGACATTATGAATTTACATAGCTTGTTTTTAAACCATTGTAGCATAGGATAGGGGTAGGGTAGAATATATTAATATATATATTTTTACATAATTTATCTTTTCTTTCTAGTTTAATTGTTTTATGTTTGCATTTTATTTTCAATACTGTTTTTTATCAATAAAAAAATTATCAGCTGAGGTGGAAAGAAACAAAAGTCTTGCACACTAATTTTCCCTTAATTGGATTTTTCAATTTAATTTTAATATGGGAAAATTTACTTTATATCATCCTTAAATTTTTCTATGTGATGGGTAATTTTTAGATCAGTGATTTTTATATATGATCATCATGTCAAATCTTGTCCAAGTATGTTTTCATCTTCCAAGTGGAATATTTTAAAATGAAGATACTATTTAGTTTCTCTTGGGATGAAAATGAGCACTCAAATATTTTCAATCATAATACAAATACCATTCTAACTGGAATCTTTTTCTTGATGGAATTTCTTATGAGTGTTAATCTTGTTATCCCATACACTTTGAATTTAATTTTTGAGTATTAAAATTCTTCCCATGTGAAATTCAAGCCACTCTAAATCCTTATAATGCCCTTAAATGATTATTTTTCCTTGGGTTTGAAGTTTTCCAAATCATTTCTTTCACATTCACTCTTTTCTTCAATTACATTCATCAAACATGAATTGTATGCATAGATGTTTTCTTGCATAAAGATATTAGCTGAGTTTTATTTCATTTGAGTTATTTTCGATTAGCACTTTTAGTTTGAATTTTTGGGCACTGGCTGCACATGTCTTATGCTATGTTCAGTTAGTTTTCAAGGAGGATTTCCATATGTTATCTTGTGGCTCTCTTCACCCAAGTTTCCTCTCATACACAACAACAAGAGACATTCATCCACACTGTCTAGATGCATGTTTTGACAATTCTGGACAACATGGTTATTTAAATATTTTGCTGATATATTTTTCATAAAATTATTTGGGAACCAAAATTTTTATTCTCCAATACACTGAATGACCAAAGACTCAATCTCACCACTGTCCATTCGATGGATGTTTCAGAACTGATATTTGCTTCAACAATATATTTTCATCATTTAGGTTTGTTGATTATGGGTCGCTCATTAGGGTTACATTCTTGAGAAGACTTATTTTTATCATGGTTGAGAACTTTACACTCATATTATGTTGGATCCATTCAAATGCTTGGGAGTTGTAAGTATCTTTATGATTTTAGCCATGATAGTGATTTTTCAAGATGCCAATTCCTTTAGGGAGCTATAACTCATCAATATATTAAGCCCCACATTATTAAACTCTCCTTGAACCCAAAAATCAGTTTATTCATTATCAGAAAAGAAAAACATTGTTTGGGTCATGCCGATACTTCTTCTATGTTGATCCTTCTTACTCATGAGCTTGTTGATTTTTGTTTTTCGGATTATATGCCTTATTCTTTGAATGAAAAACCTACCTAGTGGAGAGATAATCTATACACTTTTTTTTTTCATTTCACTTTCCTCTTATTATTTGACACATGTAATCTTGAGGAAGTAGAATTTATGGTTTCTCCTCTTGTAAAACTCTTGAGATATTGAGGCTATTAGTTTCATGAACTTTCCCACCATGCTAATCTTATCACTCATTAGAAATCTAATTTTAATCACTTCATTCAATTTCAATTTCTAATTGTATCTTCATTTGAGTTGGAGAAGTCAATATATCTAGACTATGACCTGAGATTAGTTGCACCCTTACAATGTGTCTTGATTTCTATCTTTTGATGATGATTTCATCTTTCCTCTCCCAAGGTGTTGTTGGGAAATAATACCCTACGGACTAACAAGCTAGGGCTGAACTTGTACGCAGATCATGACATTAAAGAAATCACTTTTCACCTATCACCCCAAAACTCAAACCCCTTTTTCACACACAAGCATGGAAAAGACCTACTAACCTTTTTACTGATGTTTGGTGTAGATCCTCTGTTGCACTTTGTCCGCTTGCTTGACCTGCTCCTTTCAAAGACAATCCTGCAATCAAGACAAAACACTATGCATGCATGCTATTTTTCTACTTGAAGGTTAGAGATTAAGCATAAATCAAATAAAATATAAATAACTCGTGCATTGGGACGGGAAAAGTATTCTTTTATTAATATCAAGATGAATCAACTTACAATAATGATAGACACCGGCCACCGTTCCTCGATCCTGATCCTAGGCTCCTCCTCTTCTTTGTCCTCCAACTTCTTTGCTTTAATTCTCCTTAAGCTTGAGGAAAGGCTAAAGGGTTGGGACAAATGGATTCGGCAATTGGGCAGAGTTTCTTTGCTATATTTTTCCTCCTCCAAATAGTACCCCTACCCCTTCTTTTATAGGATAGAAGGAGCTAGGGTTTTGGACGAACTCTCGGCCATGCATGGCTAGGAGTTTCAGTTAACTGACCCATAGCTTTTTGTCCCATCGGAAAATTTCTTGTTTTTGTGCTTTGTTAGGTAAACGTGGGCTGTAGTAGGCCATCCAGTGTTCCAACGCATGCAGTAGTAGGCCTGCCAGCGTTCCAACGCGTGCAATAGTAGTTTAGGGCACGTTTTACTTGATTTAAGAGGATTTTCAATAGTGTATTCAACATGGCTTTGGCAAGGAAGGGATATGAGTTGGCCTGATGCCAGGTAAGCATGTGTGGTGCAATTT
>CBVK0100455766.1:0-10023 GCA_900067695.1 Picea abies
GGCTTCTTCTTGTATTCCCCAATGATTTAGCCAAGATTTGACATCTTTATCCCATCCTCACTTCAATCGCTCGTGGTTTTGGCTAGAGTTTGAAGCAATTTTTGGGATTCTCTTGTCATCCGTGTTGTTTATCATGTTCTTATATGCTAGGTATCGAATCATAGCAATGATCTCAATGGGGGAAATACTTGCTTCTATGAGGATGATAGAATAATATGTATTTCCCTTAATTTTGAGATTATAAGTTATAAAATTATTTTGGATTTGTTCTATCTTTCTCCAAGATTCTTTAGATATACTGCAACCCCAAACTTCACATCCATATAAGATAACCAGAGTGACGAGAGTGTGAAAGAGGAGTTTTTTTTTTTTTTTCCCCCAAAGCCAAAGGTTTGCTAATTTACAATTGTTTTCGAGCCCATAATAAGCTTTCCACTCTCCATTTATCCTTTTTTCAACGCTATAGTTCCAATTGAGCTTGTGGTGGATATCAATTCCAATATATTTTTATGAAGGCACTTCCTCCAAGATATTGTTGTCATAAACAAATGTATCATAGGTGATTCTTTTGGATTTAATTATCATAACCTTTGTTTTGTCAGTGTTCACAGTCATGCCCATGCTAGAGCATAACTCCTTGATGATTATTAGTTGCTTACCTAGGTCATAGGGACTCTTCACCATAAGAACAATATCATCAACATAAAGTAGTAGGATAATGACTATACAAGTGAGAGTTGGGCCAACACAGCCTGCATCCTCCCAACAATATTCTAACTTATCAATATAGATGTCAAAAATGGTAGGAGATAGGGGAGAATCTTGTTTGATTCCTATATTACAGTGAATTTCTTCTGACCATCCCTAAGTGTTCCTAAACTTGGCAATAACTTTCTCATGTAGCCTTATTGCAACAACTCTTAACTCAAAAGAGACTTTAAGCTCTTCTAACCTATTCTAGAGGTTAGTCCTTAGCACAATGTCAAAATCTTTTCTAAATTCAACAAACGAACAAAGAAATTAGTTTTATCATTGCAACACTCCTCTGCAATGATCCTAAATGTAACAAGGTGGTCCAAAATGGATTGGTGGCCTCTAAACCCAGCCTGTCCTCTAGCTCTTTTTTCCATGGCTTTCTAGCCATGTACCAATATGTATTTCCAAAATACTTCTATATAGCTTAGCTAAAATGGGGATAATCATAATGGTCCTATAATTAGAGGGATTGCTTTTATCCTCGCTTTTAAAAATATGAACAATGAGGCTTTGAGTCCAAGGTTTTGGGAAGCCTTGCTGGATAGCTAAATTGAAGAGCTTATGTATGTGAGGGATGATGACTGGTCCTCCAATTTTTAATATTTCGGCATGGTAATCTTCAATGTCCTTAGCTTTTCCTTTTGAGAGCCATTTAACCCCAAACTTAATATCTTCTATAGAAAACACTTCATCCTTTGTAGAGTTGTTTGGTAGGTTGTCCATGACATTAGGGGATTCATACATATTTTTAAGTTATAAATTATAGTCCTTCAAGGGAATCTTATTATTTTCGTTAGTTTTACGAGTTAGAATTTGCCTTCAAAATTTCTTAGGATCTATCATAAATAGGTGCAAAAGCTTCTCTTGATTTTTATTTATATAGTCTTTTTCTTCCATTTAATTAAGGTTTTGTATATATTTATCTTATCATATTTTAAAGATGCATTAGAAGCATCCCTAATGGATTTTCAAGCAATTTTGCACTCATTATCATACCAAGGATTAGTTGTGTTGTTTTTATTTTTACGTAGCACCTCAATAGAGAAATTGTTAATTGGAGTAGAGAGGGTTATTATAAAATTTTTGATAATCATCTTCAATATTGTTCTTATACCATATGAGTTTTAAAACATTGCTTAAGTCTTTTAAGAAGAGATTGACTTTCTATTTGTCAAAACGTAAGTGCCTTTGGTTGTCAGAGTGCTCCTCAATGGATCTTTTATTAATGGTAAAGTTAAGAGTTAGGGTTAGAGGTCTATGATAAGAGTCAGATTCGTGGTCATCTAAAAGATCAAATTTTACTATTTGGTTGTATATGGGGATATTTGATATTACATAATCAACAACACTACTACCCAACGCATGGATACAAGTTGTCCTGTTAGAATTTGGTCACTTCTTTAGACCATTGCAAATTATTAAATCTTGAGAACTACCGAGCTTGATTAACTCAATACCAAACAAATTCTCGATAAAATCTTTAGAGTTTCTTGTGTAACTGTTAACTAAGACAAAATCCTCATCTAGCCAAAGAGGATTAGGGCTGGAGTCATTATTTAAAATAATAACTTGATTGGTTGCAGTTCTAGCATTAAAATCTCCTAATAAAAAGATATTACCTTCATTTTTCATATTGTAAATATCTTGTTGTAAGCTTTTGTAGATACAATTTTTATTTATATACATTATTTTTAGTTAAAATGGTCATTAATAATTTTCCATCTAATAATTTATGAGTTGTGATCAAATTATGATTTCGTAATTAATAGTTTGTAATAAGTACTAAAAGTCAAATGTAAATATTCAATTAATTTTCAAACCGTAAAACCGAATATTAAACTTTGACGAACATAAAATATCCTAAATTTAATCTTTGATGTGGAATCATATTATAGAATATCAAACTTTGGCGAAAATAAAATGATTATAAAATTTTTGTAAATCATTCCTAGTGATAATAAAATATTTTATTTCTTCTAAAATAGTATTTGATGTGATCGTCCAAATCATAACGAACACCTGCGAGACAACTTTTCCCAAAGATGGGTTTCAAGTTACTAATTGAAAGTACGAATGATTTTTGTTTAAAAAATTATTATTTTTTATTAATTAAAACACAAATGCTATGAACAACATTTTCTTCTAATTGATGTGACAAGTGATGATGTGACAGTGGCTTTTTAAACTTTTATATTAAATATTATTATTTCTTTTTCGGTAAGTCATTTAATAAAAATGGACATTATAAAAAGTTAATATTAATTAAATAAAATTTCTACAGATTAATAAAGTTGAACTTGTAACCTCTTCAACAACTTCAAGGGAGAAAGATTCCATATTTTCTCGTGACCACACTTAAATTAATCCTAAAAATTATTTAGGAATCCAACTTATAAAAATATATTATATTTTACTCATTTTAGATGGCCACTAATTTTTTTATATACATAAACTTCAAATTTAAGAATCAACTTTTTATTTTATCATACACTAGCTTAGATAACGCTACGAGGCTATTGAAGACAGTGGAAAGAAGTTCTAACAAGATTCATGAGCAACAAAGTTGCTTCTTTTCTGCTTGTATTAAGTGTATCAAGTTATATTAATGTTATTTTTTGCTTTTATTAATGGTATCAAGTTATATTAATATTATTTTCTGCTTTTATTAATTGTATCAGATTATATCAATGTTATTATTTTATTAGCTCTTGGTTAATGAACAACAAAGTTGATTATTTTTTTCTTTTATTAATTGTATCAATTTATATTAATGTTATTTTCTGCTTTTATTAATTGTATCGTTATATCAGTGTTATGTTATTATTATACCTGCCGAAGGCGTAAGTATATAGCATTCAGTTCAAAGTTGACTGCATATTAATCAGTTATTGACCATAAAATTTATGTGTTTTTTTTAATGTTATATTTTAGAAACGTTTTAGTTTTATTTTTTTCAATTATTTAAAAAATAATTTAGATCATCTTATTGGCTGATGAAATTAACTTCTTATTGCAGAGGCGGCGGTTGTTCATAAATGAACACATAGGAAAAACATTCATCACTAAAAAAATTCAGAAAGGTAAACATAGACCAGCGGCTCCGCTAACAACGAACCTTACAACATCCTTACTGTCCTGACAGCAGTCAAAGTGTCCTTTCATATCAGCAGGTATGTCGATAGGCTGATCTAGTATTATTAATTTTTGGTTATAATATGTAGATATACTTCATATTCAGTATTAGTATCATATTTATTCAGTATTAGTATCATATTTCTAAAAACTTCATATTTAGTTTTTTTTAATGTTCAATGAAAAAGTTTAATATTCATTGTTATTGTAAAATGTGATAGGTTTGAATAACAAATACTTCATACATGTAATCCTAACACCAAGTCTCACTCTTCAACGTTTTTTCTAACATATAATTAATTATCATTTTAATAATAAGATCACACCACCTTGAAAATCCAATATGCATGTGAAATCTCCAACATAGGCAAATAACAATCTACCCATCAGTTACAACAAATGTAACCATAGTTTTAAAAGGCGCAGAGGAAAAAGTGTAATGTGTTGTTGGTATTTGGATTTAACATAAGCAAATAACAATCTACCCATCAGTTACAACAAATGTAACCATAGTTTTAAAAGACATAAAGGAAAAAGTGTAATGTGTTGTTGGTATTTGGATTTAACATAAGCAAACAACAAATTACCCATCAATTACAACAAATGTAACCATACTTTTAAAAGGCATAGAGGAAAAAGTGTAATGTGTTTTTGGTATTTGGATTTATTTATTTTTGTTGATTTTAAGATGGAAAATGAAATTATTGATATAAAAATTCTAAAAATTGGATAGAAGGTTGTTAATGGTAGTTGCATTGGAGTTTTCAAAATTAAAAGTATAAGGTTAAAATACATTTCAAAAATTATATATGAAAAAATAAAAAATCAATGAAATGGTTTTTGATATTATCAAATTTGTGTAATGGAAGTTGATAATATCAAGATTTGTCGATCAAAGAATAACCTTATGACGATCCAATAGCATTGGAGGGAAAATTGAAATTTTCGATTTAATTTGATTTTTTCTTAAATTGTTTTTAAAGTTTTTTATTAAATTTAATTGTTTATTAAATTATTTTTAAAACTTAGATAAGGCCCACTACATTGCTATAGGAAGGTTCTTAAGTCAAAACATGAAAATGAAATTTAAAGAGCTATAGCAATTACATTTGCTAATGTTGTCAGTGAGATGCTTACGACACACGTCACACACAATTATAACGTTCTTTTTAGAGTTATAAATCAAGTATTCTTTTCCCATGCTAAGCTAGAAGAACTCACATTTTGTAAGGTACCAGGTCTATTATACTAGTAAAGAAGATAAATAACGCAGAAAATAAAACTGAGATAGTAACAAAATACAAAAATACTGCAAATATAACAACGGAACAACAAATTATATGGAACCACAACACCAGAATTATACCTTTACTTATAGGAAACAAGGTTCACTTGCCTCTTCGAGGGGGCAAACTCCAACATAGCAGCGCTCTATTACAATAATTTGTCAAGACAAAACTTATCATACCCTCTACTCCTATTTATACTAAATATATCTATCCAAAAGAACAATATAGAGGAAGATCCTTCTAGAAGCGGAAGCTTCTATTAGGTCTTCTTACATTTGACTTATTCCTCCTTATTTATTAATATTGACCTTTATTACATGGAAATATATTATTCTACCAACTTGAGGGGTTAGGTAGGTTAGGTCCCTAACATGCCATCCCCCTTAAAATCAACCCTGTCCTCAAGGCTTGAGATGAGAAAATTGTTGTAGAATGTTAGCTGGCTCCCGGGTGGCATCTATTGGAGTTGTATATTTCCACTAGACTAACACTTCCTTGATGGTGTGTTGACGAAGACGATGCTCACACTAGTCCAAAACTGCTTGTGGCTGCAACCAGATGGGATCCTGCTTCATCCAACTCGGGAAGGTTGGTTTGAGTTTGGCACTTAGTTCCAATCAGCTTCTTTAAGTAGGAGACATGAAAAACATGATGGAGCTTAGAAGGGTTGGTCAAAGCTAACTGATAGGCCACCTGTCCCATGTGTTTGAGAACTGTATAAGGACCATAATATTTGGACGCTAGTTTCTGAAAATGTTCAACCTTGATTGAAGTTTGCTTCTAAGGTCGCAGTCGAAGAAATACCTGGTCTCTTTCGGAAAATTGACATTCTGAGTGACCTTGATCGGCTTGTTACTTCATGTGATTCTGAGCCATGACCAAATTCTCTTTGAGGGTATAGAGAATAACTTCTCGAATTGTAAACGTTTGTTCAACTGCCTGGACCTTCATGACACCTAGCATGTAGGAGAGAACGAAACGTGGATTTTGTCCATATACTGCATCAAAAGAAGTCACGTGAGTAGTTGTATTGTAAGAAGTGTTGTACCACCATTCAACTAATGGTAACCATTGATCCCATTAATTGTTCCTTTCAGAGGAAAAACACCTCAAATAAGTCTCCAAACACTTGTTGACAACTTCAGTTTGAACATCAGTATGGGGATCACAGGAGGTGTTGAGATGTAATTGGGTGTCCTGTAGCCTGAACAGTTCTTGCCAAAAATTGTTGGTGAAAGTGGGATCTTGATCAGAAACAATAGAATGAGGCATGCCATGAAGCTTGAAGACATGATCCATGAAAAGTTGAGCCACAATGTATGCGGTAAATGGGTGTTGAAGAGCACAGATATGAGCATACTTGGAAAGGAAATCAAATACCACCATGATAACGGACTTATTGCCTGATTTAGGCAATCCCACAATAAAATCCATAGAGATGTCCCTCCAAATAGTGGGTGGAATTGGAAGCAGTTGGAGTGTGCCAAGAGCTTTGATTTTTTCTCATGTGTTACATTGACAAACATCACATTTTGCTACAAAAGCACGAACGTCCTTTTTGATACCATCCCAAAAAAAAGAACGTTTGACCCGATCATAGGTTTTGGTAAACCTTGAGTGCCTAAATATGGGTGTAGCATGAAGCTCAAAAAGCATCGTGGATTTAAGTTGTGATTGTTTACTTAAATACAAACGACCTTTCTAGCGAAGCTCATCATTGTGCCAAGAGTACCCTGGGAAACTGTAGAATTGGCTTGCAATTGTTGGACCAGATGAGAAATTTTAGGATCTTGTAGCCATTCTTGGTGAACATCTTGGAGCCAATATGGTACAATGAAGGATAGGGAGAAAAGGGACCCTTCATCTTCATATTTTCGAGAAAGAGCGTCAACAACCACATTTTCTTTGTCTTTCTTGTAAATGATCTCATAATCATATCCAAAGAGCTTGGTTACCATTTTTGTTTCTCTGGAGAGGAAGTTCGTTGCTCCATAAAATACTTGAGGCTTTGATGATCAGTCTTAATTTGGAAGCGTTGCCCCAAGAGATAAGGGTGCCAGAGATACACTGCATGTAGAATAGCCAACATTTCCTTTTCATAGATTGATTGGCCCAAATGGCATTCTGAAAATTGTTTATTGGTAAAGGACAAAGGTATGCCATCTTGCATAAGGACTACTCCAATTCCTCTCCTGGAGGCATCACATTCCAGGAAAAAGTTCTTTGTGAAATCAGGAAGGGCCAAGACCGGAGTAGTACACATAGTCGCCTTCAAGGCTTGAAAGGCTTGATCAGTTGCGGGAGTCCAAGTGAAAGAATTATTTTTAAGGAGAGAAGTCTGCAATATTTCCATAATACTGAAAAAACGTGTGATAATATCCTGTTAAAACCAGAAAACCATGCAACCTTTTGATAGTCTTGGGGCGAGGCCAATCCCACATTGCTTCAATCTTCTTAGGATCCACCCGGACACTAGCCTTTCCAACAATATGACCCAAGTACTCTACTTTTGAGGTGCCAAAGGAACATTTAGAGTGTTTGAGGAAACGTTGGTGCTGAGAGAGTAGATAGAGAACTTGATCCACATGGGAAAGATGGGATTTCCAATTTTTACTATAGATGATAATATAATTAAAGAAAACTAAGACAAAATGATGGAGAAAAGGACTAAATACATGATTCATGAGGCTTTGGAAGGTGGAGGGGGAATTACACAAGACAAAGGGCATGACCAAGAACTCGTAGTGGCCCTCATGAGTTTGAAAGGAAGTCTTAGGGATGTCAGCATATTTCATACGTATCTAGTGGTAGCCAGAACGTAGATCAATTTTAGTGAAGCAATGAGCACCACTCAGCTCATCCAAGAGATCATCAATGACAAGAATGGGAAAATTGTCCTTAATGGTGAGTTTATTGAGGAAACGGAAGTCAGGACACATGCGCCAAGTACCTTCTTTCTTAAGTACCATGACCACAAAAGAAGAATAAGGACTGGTATTGGGGTGGATAACACCCGCTTGGAGTAATTCCTGCACTATTTTCTCAATTTCATTCTTTTGGGAAAAGGGATGACGATAAGGGTGAACATTGGGAGGAAAATTGCTAGGAAAAAGGGGGATGGAATGATCATGAACACCATGAGAAGGCGGAAGTCCCCAAGGAGTGGAAAAAACAACTTGATGTTTGGAGATGATAGCTTGGAGGTCAGGATGCACAAAGGGTGTCTCAATCGCTTGAATAGAATGGAGTTGAGAAATAATACTAGAGTGGCCTGTCTTGAGGAGATTTTCCATGCAATGAGAATTGATGATCTCAGGAGAACCATTTGTAAGACTTTTCAAGTAATACCTTTGTACCTCCTGTTGGAATTGCATGGTTAATTCCTTAAAATCCATAAGAATGAGACCCAAAGTGTGTAACCATTCAAAACCTAACACAATGTCACAACCGCCTATTTCAATGGAAAACATATGAGATTTCAAGTGGTAATGTCCAATTTGAAGACATACATTTTCACAATTCCCACCATATTGCATGGACCCACCATTGGATATAATGATTTAAAAATTATTGATAACACACATATAGCAATTGGTTTCCTAGGCAATGCGACAATGAATAAAATTGTGGGTGCTACCACTGTCAACAAGGATGATGACCTTCCTATGCTTAATATACCCAATGAGCTTGAGGGTTTGTGGGAGAATCCAGTGAGGGCATGCAAGGAAATGAGTGGATCAACTCTAGGTGGGTCAGCAGGATCCTAGGTAGCATTGGGAAGGGAGGGCTCTTCAACAAGGGGAATTGTCACATCTTCTTCAGGAACATCATCGAAAATGGACATAAAAAAAAATTGTTCCTTACACTTGTGCCCTAGAAAATATTTTTCATCCCAATTATAACAAAGACCCTTAAGTTGGTGTTCAGCCATTTCAGCCCTAGTTAATTTCTATACCTTGAGGGGAGTGTCATCAAGGTTAGGATTAGTGGGTTGAGGGCAAGGAATAAAAGAGGGTTTTTTGTTCTGGGAAAAAACAACTTGTTGGGACTCTTTAGAACATTTCGTAGCTTCCAACCAAGTTTGAGGACAGGCCATGAGAACCTGAGATCGTATTTCATTCTTTAGGCCACTGATAAAGAATTCATGGAAGAACGCATTCGACATGCTCTCTGTTCGAAAGGAAAAATTCTCAAAAACAATTATAAAGTCTTCCACTATGCCTGATTGTTTCAACTTTGTCAAACAACCGAGATAGTGGGTATCAGTGTCAAAGCGGTCATAGAGCTCTGAAACAAACTGGATCCATGCAATATACCCCTAACGTGAATTTTTACGTTGTTGCCACCATTTCCATCATTCAGGATCTAGATAGAGGAAAGCATAGCGAAGTTTGGCTAACTCATCAATAATACCATGCAGATAAAAATAATTCTCCATTTGAGTAACCCAACCTATAGGATTGGAGCCATAAAATTTATTAACCTCAATGCAGGGAAGACAGGGGTCACGATGAAAGGAGTTGGATTGATAAGTCATAGAATGAGAGAAATCAATAGCATCTAGTTGGTCCGAGGAGGAAGGATTCGGAGTGCGGTTCAACAACTGGTTGACAACAAACTGGAGAGTGTTGAATTGGTTCATGAATTTGGAATTCATGGTGTCAAATTTGTGCTAGACTTAGGTCTCAAATTGTGCAAGGTGGGAATTGGTAGAGACAATCTCTGATGTCACATGGTGGATGGATTCCTTGGCTTGTTTGATGGAATATTGTAGGTCTTGGTTGTGAGTGGTGTCCATTTGGAGAGGGGGAGTGCGGGTAAGGGAAAAGGGGTGGGTGGGACCACA
>CBVK0100455775.1:0-19340 GCA_900067695.1 Picea abies
GATGTGACAGCTACTCGCATTCGCAAGAAGATGGTTACAATGAGGCTCTGAAGGCATTTTTATAATAAACAAGAATTCCAAAAACATTATACATCCAAAAACCTAACCCTAGGAGATGAAGCGCCAAAATTCATGTGGGCCCCGTTTGGGTCAGTGAGTACATCAACTTCCCGGGGTCGTAACTTTTGCATACGATTTCCGTTTTAGGTGTGTGATAGCTCTTTGGAAAGGTATTGTTGAGGGGATTAATTTTTGGGGCTCAATCATTCATTTGGATATAATTGAGAACTTCGATCTCAAAAAACCTTCATTTGGGCCCTCAAAATGGCCCCGGAAGTTAAAAACTGCTAAAAATAGTAAATTGCCAAAATTGCTAGAAAACTGTTTTGAGCCAGTTGAAAAAGGTGGATGGCCATCAATATCCACCTAGATCAATCCTCCATCCTTAGGAAGTTGGTATCCATTGCGTTGAGTTCCCAGGGGAGAGGGAAAATCATTTACTGGATTTGCATCTTGGTGAGCTACTTGTATTGCTAGAGACATCATGCGTCTTAGTTTGTGGAAGTATGTCAAGAACTTGTTGATGCTGAGGTTGTTTATCAAGTCAAGATACATGAGAGGATGATGTACAAAAGGAATCTTTTCACTTTGCTGCAGCCTTGTCGACCTGCTTCTATTGGATAGAAGGTGCTTGGGGTGAGGTTGTAGTGGTTGCAGTGTCCTTCTGTTCTCCTTTTGAACAGATCATGAAGAAGCTAAATTTTGCAGTATGAGATACTACCTTACGACACTTTTTAGGTGGAACAATAGTCGGAAATACCTCTGGTATTATATAGAGATCACCCCCCAAAGTAACAATGACACTACGAAGTCGAGACTCATAAACAACATGGTGCTTCCACATATATGGCTCACCCAATAGAACATCACAAACATCCAGTGGGGCAACATCACATAATACCTAGTCCTTGAAGGGCTGGATGCCGTATGACAATTGACATTGTTGGCTGACATGGAGATCTTGTCCTTGGCGAAGCCACCTGATGTTGTATGGCTACGGGTGTGGTGTTGTCGACAATCCCAACTGTTTGACGACCTCTTCTGAGATGAGGTTCTTTTGGCTTCCGCTATCAACAACAAAATGTAGCGGGGTCCCCTTCACCCACATCTGTGAATGAAAAAGGTGCTCCTCCTCTTTGGGATCTGTTGGTTCTTTTGGTTGAATTGTTGCAGTTGCGACAATAGAAGTGGGATCTACGTCAATGATCTGTCCTTTACCAGTATTTTCAGAATCAGTCAATGATCTGTCCTTTACCAGTATTTTCAGAATCAGATTCTGAATCAGGGTTCGGCTCCTTGTCTTTGATATTGGCCACCAATGACTGTTTTGAGCGACATTCATCGGTGTTGTGCTAGGGTCTTTTGTGGAAATCTCACCATTTTTTGGTGTCCTTCTTTGTCTTCCCGTGACCTTTCTTTTCCTGTGTCTTGGACTGGTTTTCGGGACATTGTTTGTTAGGGATGTCTTTGTCATACTTTGGTTGTTGCGGATTTACAGATCTGAAATCCCATTTTTTCTGGTGCTTAAATTTCTGCTTGATTTTAATAGCATATCGATAAGCAGCACCGAGTGATGAGATGTCCAAAAAATCCATTTCAGTCTGGATGTATCTGTGTAGAGCCCCACGGTATTTTAGAACCAAATGTTGCTCATAGTCTTTGATACCCAGCTTGGTGCGCAAGGTATGGAAGGTATTGGTGAACTCTGGAACTACTTGGCCCCTCTCTTGCCACAGTGTGGTCCATCTCATGTACTGGTCCTCATTGTTTCAAATAGGGCAATATTGTTCCTTTACCGCATCCACAAAAAAATCCCAAGTGGGATCGTCCCCATATATTTCAGATTCTTCTATGGAACTCTGCTCCCAATAAGTTTCCCACCAATGTTTGACATGGAGGAGATCTTTAAGGAGTGCGAAGGTGATCTTTTTTTTTTCGGAAAATTGTGAATAGAGAAATAACTTTCTAGTAGATTTAGCCATTTGTCTAGGGATTTTGCATCTATCTGTCCCTCAAATACAGGAATATCAAAATTAACTTGTATCTTGAAAGGTGAGGTGCCTCCAAAGTGTCAGATTGATGAAGATGCGCATGTTTCTATCAATAGGCGTTGAAGGATGTGGGAAAAATTCTCCATCATTTCGTCCCTCTGTCACGTGAGAGGTTTCTCAAGCAACAGACTGATAGGATCGTCTGCTCTGTAATTTTTCTTTTCTTCCGCCATTGAGGGTTTCTTGGTTGTGTGAGAGCGATTTTCCTCAAGAGAGACAAGCTCGAGACCCAAATTTCTATACTTGGACCTCGTCGGGGACATGCACTGAAAAAAAAAAGATCAAGAACAACCTGCTCTGATACCACTGATCTAGATTATTTTTGGCACGAAATGAGATCGGAGATATAATAAAGAAATGCACAGAGATGTCACAGATATTCAATAATATAACATAAATATATTAGATATGAAACCATAAACACAGAGATACAGTAATACACAATTTCTATTAATGAAATAAATGTACAGAGATTGTAAAAATATAGAGTGAAAGACTCGCTAGAATGGTGGCATCTTATTTCTGAGAAGAGATGTGACGGCTACTCGCATTCGCAAGAAGATGGTTACAATGAGGATCTAAAGACCTTTTTACAATAAACAGGAATGAAAAAAACCCTAGACATCCAAAAACCTAACCCTAGGAGATGAAGCGCCAAAAGTCATGTGGGCCCCGTTTGGGTAAGTGAGTACATCAAATTCCTGAGGTCGTAACTTTTGCATACGATCTCTGTTTTAGGCATGTGATAGCTCGTTGGAAACATATCATCGAGGAGATTCATTTTGGGGGTTCATTATTGGATAATAATTCTACATTGATATAACATTTGAAGAAAAATTATTATAATTACGCTATTACTAATTCACCCCCCCCTCTCAGTAATCCAACAAAATCGCAACAAGACTTTAAGTCTATAAGCAATTGCAATAAATTCAAATACAATAAAGAACAAAAATAAATCTGCATTATGTTTATCAAGCATGTAGCCTTATTGTCTATCTTATCAACTTGTGAAAATAAAAGCATTCCATGAACTTAAAAACTAATTAGGACATCAAATACAATAATAATTTATACATTTTGATCATTGGCATTATCCATTTCAATGCCAGCTAAATCCATTTCACAAATACATCGGGTGTTACATAAGGCATGGCCAGTTCTTACACGTTTGTTCTAGGCGAGCTTATTTGAAGAAAAACATAATCTTTCAAAGACACTGCTTCTATGATGATAGATAGGGGTTAGGTTTGGCATCTCTTCCCCCTACCCTCTAAACAGTATGGGAGCCTCTCGGCTCATACTGCTCACACTCCCATAAAGATGATGAAAAACTTGCATCAAGAACATAACAACCACTAATCCACCATATTCTGATTTTTAGCATTTCCTCAAGTCCCAAGTGTTGCAACCTATAAAAACTTGAAAAAACACTAAAAAATATACTTTGACTGAATCAACAATCTGAAACAACACTCTATGACTTATACAGATAAAAATGAAGAATTAACAATTGCAATCGAAAAAATAGTGTTTCACATACAAGGCTAGTGTGACATCACAACCTTGTTTGATAGAGTGAAACGTGCCAACTTACTTATATGTGCATATGTTAATAGATAGACTAGTAGAGGCCTCAACAAAGAAAAGTCGCAATTTCTTTAATAAGAAAAGGGGGCTATGGCACGATCCTCCCTAGGGGAATAATAGGAGATTATGGGCCCATTAGAGTTAGGAATAGAATAACTTTGGTATCTATTTAATGTAATGCGAACTAGGTCCAAAATGTTAGTTATTATTAAAGAAGGCCCATTAGGTTATTAACATTGAATAGATGTAAAGTTCCCTCTATTGTGGTTGCAACAACCCCCCCCCCNNNCCCCCCCTTACTTTTTCTTTTACAAGTGAAAGGAAAGGGGGCCCCCTATTAAAATTTCAATCCTATTGCCAAATCCTCTACCGCTTGGGCCTAATGTTATTTCTTTGCCTACTTTGAGGAAGTTGAGGTTTGGTCTTGACTGATGATTGCTTTGATGGAGGTTTATTATCTCTTTTGATCTTATGGTTTTAAATGTCTTCATGATCCTTAGTTTACCTATGATGTTTCGTTGACATTCATATGAGTGGTTGACACATTGTCATTCTACTTTATACAATTTTCAAGTGTTTAATGATTTTATATGGCTATAATGTTTGATGATATAGTACATGTCTCAAATGAGTTTGATGTAGGTTGTTAATCATTTCCCTGGGTGACTCATTCGAAGCTTGCTAGCACATGGTGTCTAACATCTTCATCTTTATACCCTCATATATTGGACAACTCTTAAATTGATTCATACGATCACTAATCCTTTCTATATTTTGGAGATAAGATACATGAAGTTATCATGATAGTTATTTAATCCAGATCATAGATGACTGCCTTTGATAAACCTCTCATTCTCATGTCCTTTAAAATCTATACTTATTCATAAGTTTTCTTAAATACATGAAAATACAATGTTTCTCATGAATTGGCGAATGTCCTTTTAATCACATAACCGATTTCGTATCTTTCTGTGGTTGCAGGGACAAAATAGCATGATATCCTTTCTTCACAATTACTCCATCCTTGAGATGCATGTGGGGGAATATTTTGATCTTCTTCCCCTTTTATCCTACCTTTTCTTTATCAATATTTCTATTTATTTTATTCTATTATTTTCTCTAACTAAACCTCATAGTTGTATTATGCTAGTCGATAGCTTTCCAACAGATATAACCATACTTAAATCCAAGTTTCAGATCGAAATTTATAGTCCCCCAAATTTTCCTAAGACAAATCTCTCCATTGCCACCTCACTGCCATGTGACATCCACATGGTCCCTTGTCATTGGTGCCATATGATGTGGCACTAACATGGATGTTGAAATGGGACCTGCCACCTTGCACGTTGGGCCCACATTCAATCTTGGAGCCCTCTTCATCATTGGAATTCATCCATACCAAAATGTTATAGATATTATGATCACATCTTCCGACGACTACCAATTTTGTCGACCCGATCTCCCGACACTAACCACTTCTTCCGACCTGATCTTCTGATGTCGATCAACTCTACCGACCCGATCCTTCAACCCAATCTCCTGATGCCGACCACTTCTTTCGACCCGATCTCTCGATACTAATCAACTCTCCTGAACCAATCCTCCGACCTGATCTCTCGACGCCGACCACTTCTCCTGACCAATGTTCCCGACCTGATTTTTCGACCCGACCAACTCTCTCAAAATACTATTCAGGCAACAATTTTTAAACTGCCATATCTTGTTGATTTTCCAATAAGATAGGTTAAGCATGTAGTTCATTTCAATTTTCATTTGTCTTAACCATAAACAAGAATGTTGCAGCAACCAAGATCACAAGAAGAAACACCATGCACAAGAACACAAGAACTATCCTGGGAAACCCTTCTCAATAAGGGAAGAAAACCCAGCCAAAGCCTTTTCTATATTCTTCAAGAGAAAAACCTTCACCACCAAGAAAGACCTATAACACAAGAGGGTGATTAAACACTAAAACTCTAGCGCCCAAGAGAGGTGCACATCTTTTCCCAAAGAAGTGTACTTACTGACATTTCCAAAACTCACATGGAAGATATGTTTCCTCAAAGGGGACTTTACCTTTACTTATACTAACCTAATTATGTCAACAGAAGTGTCTATTGACACAACAGGGCCGACCTCACTTATCTTATAATATAATAATAATAATTATTATTATTATTATTATTATTATCCAGATTAATTATCTTTTACATTTATTATTAATCACATTAAGGTGGGGCCGACCTGTACCCTTTACATAACAATTAGGGTTACAGGCAGGTTTGACTCTTGAACAATATATAGAAAAGGATCAGATAATGTTGGCCCTTGACCAAGTTTTGGGAGTTTCTTTGTCATGTTGACCTATTTTGAGACTTCGGTGGCCTATCGAAGGAGGAACACAAGACGATGTGGAGATCACGGGATCTCAGCCCCCTTTTTGAGTTTTTGGGAATATGTAACGGGAATGGGATGTCGGCCCATGGGTTTACCCATGTTTAGGCCTATTTTGTATGTATAAATAGATGGACAAGCAATGTAAGAAGAGACAGAATAGTGCATCTATGTGATGTGATTGTATGCTAAGTGCGAGTAGAGTCTGTAAGTGCTTTGTGCATGACTGTAAGAGACTTGCAGAGCTAAGTGCATATCCTTGTAACATATCTTGGAGAGCTTAGCTCTTTAGTGCAAGGAAGAAGGATCTAGCGAGATGCGCAGATCTTTTGTGCTCTGTGGAGTAAGGGTTATGATCGATTTGTTCTTGTAACTAATTGACTAAAGACAAATAAAGAAGAAGAGTTGGTGGACATAGCCCCAGGGTGGGGGTGAACCACGTAAACACTATGTCATGTGTTTTTTTCTTTGTCTTGATGTGTTCATATGCTATATGCTAAGTGCTCTAATATGTTTAGGTAGATCTATTTATGCTTTGTGCTTATTATATGTGAGATTGTTAGATCTGATCTAGATAGTCATGCTTAGTGCTTGATGTTCTCATTTTGATCCATTTGTATATGTTAAGTGCTTGAATATTGTAGATTAATGTGAATGTTGTGAAGCTCTGTTGTATCAGCGAAGTGAATAGTGATTACATATTAAGGAACTGACGGTGCTAAGAGTTGTATTAAGTATTATAATCACAGATTCATGTCCCAGCTAAGGTTGAAGACACCTAAGTCTTGCAACCACCCCTGCCTCTACCTCGGGTGAGACTTCATCTTCTTCGCAGGTGTTGCCAAAAGGGCTGATAGTTAGGTCTTTGTTGGTGCATTGTTGTAGCGTTGAACCCTGGGTCTGCCCCTGTGCCAACAAATGGTTCTATTGTCGGGACCTAAAACTGTGATTACTAGGAACTGAGAAAGAAGAAGCTTTATGAAAAGAGTTGACCTGAAATCTCTGTACGTAGATCTGTGCTCTAGTGCACAGTATTCTACTTGACCTGAAAGCTCTATGCTAAAAGAAAGAAGTTGGATCTACAAGAAAGAAGGTTAGATCTAAAATAAAGAAGCTCGATCTGGAGAAAAGAAGATCATATCTGAAGGAAAGAAGCAATATTTGAACGCTTGGTGCTCTAAGAAAGGTAAAAGTAATAATTTTTTATTAAAAGAGGTAAGATCTGCAAGCTTTGTGCTCTAATAAAGGTGAAAATAGTGAATTTTTTTTGATATGGAAGCTTTGTGCTCTGTAGAAGTAAGATAAGTGGAAATTTTTGTTTCTAGAGTATGTATCTAGGTATGATTGATAGGATCTGTCCTAGCTTGAAAACTAGGGTATTAATAGATGAAAGAAGGTTTGATATGAGTATATCTGATAAGACTAGTGAAAGATATGTTATATCAATGCATAGAAAGAATGTTTGGACTAACAAATGGATGCAGGATCCTAGAAAGAATTTATTGCAGGTTAGCTCCTATGATCCTAGTGCACAGTACAAAAGAGGTCAGGGATCATTTAAAAGAAAGAGAGGATTAACCCTCTGTTACAGTTGCAGAAGACCGAGACATCTTGCTAAGGAATTCCTTGGTGGAAGACCTAGTTCTCTTTGTTGCAAAGATCTAGACCATGAAGTGTTGGATTTCCCTAGAATGATTTCTAAGCTTAAAAGTATGACCATAAGACAAGAAAACCCTAAGACAGATCCAAAAACTAAGGCTATAGCAGAACCCCAGAAAGAATCAGAGAAGGCATTACTACAGATGAAAGAAACCTTGGATGACCATCGACATGTTAGACTATCAGAGATCTTTAAAGACAAAGAGTTCCTTGAAGCAAGAATAGGGGACTTCGACATTGGCTATGTTCTAGATGAGTAAACACAAGTGAATGTCATGAAAGAGAGAACTTGGGAAGCTATAGGAAGGCCTACTATGATCCCTTCACTAGGAGGAATAGGGCTATTCAGAGGAAAACTGGTAAAATTGTGTATGAGGTTCACTCAGATACCTATGACTGTCAATGGAACTTCGACGAAAGAATATTTTGAGATTATTCAATTTATTGAGAACCGCGCCCTATTTACCATGTTAATAGGAAAACCTTGGATTGATAGAGATCAAGCTAGATGAAAAGAAGAAGAAGAATTTTTGGAACAGAAGAAGCAAGAGTTAAAATATTTTATGACCAGAAGGAGCGCACGCTTGATTAAAGAACAAGAGAATAGATTGAACATATTTAATGATAGTAAACCAGATGTTGAAGTTAAGAGAACACTAGAGAATCCATGGAATATTGAATTACCTATCCCATACAAAGAACCCTGGGGAAAAATCGCAGCAACGCGAAGTGACTAAGACCACAGAAGACAAGAATCAGAATGGAAAAAGAAATAATGAGACGAAGCTCAGTGGAAAAAAGGCTTGACAATTAAGAAAGAAGAAGGCTAAGACTGAAAAGTTATGGGAGGTTCTGGAGGAGACTTCGTAGAAAGAAAAATTGTAGAATTGGAGCTTCGTCAGGATATTAGAACAATGACACATGGCACTTTGCCAGGATGAAGCAATATAGTCGTTGGGGCCGATATATTCGTTCGAATCCCGCTTCGAATGGGCAGAAAAGAAATAAATCTTCGTCATCAGACCATTGGGCTGGGCCATAACGGATCGAATAGGAGTTAATGGAGGATCATACCCATTATAAGAGAACCATTGTCGAGTTACCTATTTATCTTGTCGTGCCATGCACTGAGAACACTTTTGCGCAGAAGATTAAAGACACCTATGGGGATTTCAAGAAGGGAATACGAAGCTACAAGGTAGAATCTATCTAGAGTGATGCAATACACCTAGCATTTCAATTTATTGCAAGGAAGTTAGTTCGCAAAAACCGACCCACCCAAGTGACTGGATTTGTAGTCGAACTTACAGGGAAGTGCACGGAGGGCCTACAAATGAATTGGGAAAAGTACCATGTAAACCAGCTAGAATTGGACTGCAGGGAATCACAAGATCAAAGATATGAGTTCCACTTCAGTTGGCTTCTCATCTTAATCGCTTTTATCTAATGGGATATTCCAGAAGGTGCAACCTTCCCGGACATCGAGTCATTTGAACCTCTGGCCATGAAGTTCAGTACACTATGGTACTCGAATGACATGAACAAGCAGTAGCAATCAAATGTCATCTTCCATACTTATTACAACTAGTTGAAGGTATCCATCCATTTTGTGCCTTGTATAACCCCGAACACTCTCCACAGGTTCAGGTCCTTGATGAAATTTAGCATGGACCACCATTTCATCTATATCACAGCGCACGTTGATGAGCATAAACAACAGTTGCATTTGTACTACAAGTTGACAGAGGATGACTTGGAAGAGATTACCAAGGAATGTTCAGTGGACCCTACGGAGATGTCCGATGTTAACAGTCTAGAAACTGTGATGGATATACTTGGACCTAGAAAGATAAAGAAGACCGAAGAGGTCCAGGATTTAGACAACGCATCCATGAAGACCACTTCCATCTCAACAGAGCAAGGAGGATATGGCAGATAGATAGATGGTGTAGAAGTTGAACCAAAGAAAGGTGAGGTTACACCTCCTAGAGATGAGGAGGACCCCTCAAAGAAAAGGAAGGTTTCCCCTATGAAACCTTCCTCAAGGAAGAAAATGAAATCAACGAGGACCAAATTTAAGACCACCCTCACCTTAGATGACTTCGACTTCATTGTCACAGCACTGAACAATGCTTCACTGGAGATAGCAGAGAAGCAAGAAGATAAGAAGGAGGAGGTGTGCATTAGAATTAAGGATGAGCTCCAAGGGGTGCAATAGGCATTACATTCCAGCCGCATAGTTTCCATCGCGCCTCTATCAAAAAGAACATTAGAACTAGGTGATGATCCTGCACAACTACATCACATTACTGATACAGTCGAAGCTCACCTTCAACGAGCTTAGGAAGAGACAACACAAGCCACCTAGGATTTATCACAAGTATAGAAAGACCTTGAGGAACAACACAGTGATGCAGAACAGGAAAAGCTTTCTCTACAAGTGCAGTGGGATGAAGAAAAATCACAGTTATAGCAAAGCAAGGAACAGATGCTCGCTGAGCAAATTGAAGTTAAGGAAACGGTTCATAGAGCACTTTGCTCTGTGATAGTCATCGAAGTAAAGGTTGAAGAAAGAGTTCCACAGCAGATGGCACAACTCAAAGAAATAATCCAGCAGCTCCAACAACACATAGCAGACTTGGAGCTCAGCATTGTGCCCGAGACTCCTCAAGACATAAGGGACCAGTGAGAAGCAACTGCCTATAGTGCAGTTGATAGATTAAAATATCTTTCCTTGGAGTGTAATAAGATGAGTAACCGAAGCACCCAGACATACGAGAACCTCACTGAGAACCCAGAGTTACATACACTTGGGTCACAACTCTAGGAAGTGAAGCAGCACGCAGATACACTACAGGCCCAACTGAAGGCCTTGTCGGTTGTAGAAAGGATGAAGAGGTCTCAAGAACAATACACAACTCAACAACATATCCATATGCTTCAAAGAAAAGTGATGGAAGTCACTCAACAGATTCAACCTGTGCAAGATAAGGCATGCCAGTTGTTTACAGAAGTTGAAATCCAAGGAGCAGAGTTAGAACAGGTCATCACTGCAGTAGAATAGTTCCTAGAAGGACCAGTGAATGACACGGTAATCCAGGAGTTCACCGAACAAGAGGCCAAAGAAAAGTATCATGTCGAAGTAGCTCGGGCCAAGCTTGATGCATTCGAAGATGAACTGATCAGACCAGAGTGACTTGGGACAAGTCATAGGTGAGTGTTGGGGGCTTGTTGGCCCTTGACCAAGTTTTGGGAGTTTCTTGGTCATGTTGACCTATTTTGAGACTTTGACAGCCTGTCGAAGGAGGAGCGCAAGACGAAGCAGAGATCAAGGGATCTTGACCCCCTTTTGGGCCCCTTTTTGGGTTTTTGGGAATATGTAATGGGAATGGAATGTCGGCCCATGGGTTTACCCATGTTTAGACCTATTTTGTATGTATAAATAGAAGGATAGGCAATGTAAGAAGAGAGAGAAGTGCATCTATGTGATGTGAATGTATGCTAAGTGTGAGTAGAGTCTATAAGTGCTTTGTGCATGAATGTAAGAGACTTGCAGAGATAAGTGCAGATCCTTGTAACATATTGTGGAGAGCTTAGTGTTGTAGCGCAAGGAAGAAGGATCTAGCGAGCTACGCAGATCTTATGTCCTGTGCAGAGTAAGGGTTCTGATGGCTTTGTTCTTGTAACCGATTGATCGAAGATAAATAAAGAAGAATATTTGGTGGACATAGCCCCAGGGTGGGGGTGAACCACGTAAACACTATTTCATGTGCTTTTTGCTTTGTCTTGATGTGTTCATATGCTATATGTTAAGTGCTCTGATATGTTTAGATAGATCTATTTATGATTTGTGCTTATTATATGTGAGAATGTTAGATCTGATCTAGATAGTCATGCTTAGTGCTTGATGTTCTCATTCTTATCCATTTGTATATGCTAAGTGCTTGAATATTGTAGATTAATGTAAATGTTGCGAAGCTCTATTGTATCAGCGAAGTGAATAGTGATTACATATTAAGTAACTGATGGTGATAAGAGTTGTATTAAGTATTATAATCATAGATTCATGTCCCATCTAAGGTTGTAGACGCCTGAGTCTTGCAACCACCCCTGCCTCTACCTCGGTTGAGACTTCATCTACTTCACAGGTGTTGTCGAAAGGGCTGGTAGTTAGGGCTATGTTGGTGTGTTGTTGTAGTGTTGAACCCTAGGTCTTCCCCTGTGCCAATAGATACACCCACTAGTTCTCATCCACTAGGTTCACATCCATAGGGATGTCATATCTCTGGTTCATTGCATTACACAGAAGAACCAGATCTTCACACTTTCATATGTGCTCGTCCATAGGCACATCCACTCTACAGATCTTCTTTCCCACTGCCTCACATAGGAGAATCATTTGGATTCTTCCTATCAACTCTGCTGCTTAGAGGAGGCTAATACATCATCTTCATTTATGTTCACATGAAGATGCACCCAACACTTTGGGATTTCACACGTTCACCTTGTGCTCAACCACAGACACATCTAACTCAACAGATAGCCTTTCCCACTGAATAATCATCTGGAGTTCTTCTCAACTCTCTGAATAGAGGAGGTCATCTCTACATTCCTAGCTCTGTCTCATGCAAGAACCACATACCCTTCTTAGGGGATTTCTCTCAAGTTTGTAAGCTGAGAGAAAGACTCACATAGCTGCAATGATCCACATATCACATGTTTGTAAGCTGGAGAATGTCTCACATAGCTGCAATCATCAACACTCCCTCTCATCTAGGGAGGCATTCTTCATCATTCCAAGTCTCACACAGATGTATTTTGAATTTTTTCTTGGCTGGAGTCATCAATACTCCCTCTCAATGAGGAAGGCGTTCTTCACCAAAAAATTTTGGTGTAGATGTCTGCAATCTGCTCAGGTGTAGGAAGGTACTACAAGTGTATGATTTTCCTCTGCATCATATCTCTGATAAAAGGATATTACATCTCATCATGTTTCGATCCATTAGGAAACACTAGGTTCTTAAGGAGCTTTACACATGGCTCTTGGTTATCATAGGATCCATATCATGGTAAAGTAAATATGTCATAAGCTTGTGAATCCACATTGCTTCACACGCTCGATGCTATATACTCTTCCTTTATGGTTCTCAAGGCCATAGAGTTTTGTTTCCTGCTGCATCAAGAAACCATGGCAAACTTCATGGTAGAAAATCAACCAGATGTGCTCTTCCGGTCCACTGTACTTTCTACTCAATCCGAATTGGCATATCCTGCAACTTCAAGTTCACACTGGAGTCATATCTCAGGCCATATCCAATTGTGCCTCGAATATATCTCAATACATGTTTTGTTGTTGTCTAGTGAGTCTGTCTCGGTTGACTCATGAAATGACTAAGTATATTCACTACATGGCATGAATCAAGTCTAGGTTTAACCAGATACATCAGTGATCCAATCAACTATGGATCAGTCTCGTCTGAATCATCATCAATCTTCTTCTTTAAATCCATCACGGTGAATTTGCATTCTATCATACTAAACTTCTTTAATATTCCGACTATATATTTTCCTTGACTCAGGAAAATATCATCAATCCTCTGTCATATTTTTTGTCTCAAGAAGTAGTGCATCCTACTCATATCCTTCATAAAAAATTAGAAGTCAATGCTTGCTTGTTTTCAATAACAAGTCTTTCTGAATAAGTCATCAAAATCAGGCTCTTGTCACCAACACTGTAATAATATAGGTTTGGATCAGCAATAATCTAGTTGAAACCCAAACTCATCAATAATCCATCCATATGATATAGTTTCCAACTCATGGATGGTAGTATGGATGGAAGTGTATCGGGCTTACTGGATAAAGTGTCTCATCATAGACAACTCCCTCTATTTGTGAGAATCCTTTGACTATAGATATCACTTTGTATTTCTTGACACTTCCATTAGCTACATGTTTGATCTTATAGATCTACTTGGAAGTTACCACAGACTTCCCTTCTGGTCTCTGAACAATATCTTGAACATCATTCTTTTAAGATATATTGGTATTCTTTTGTTATGGCATCTTTCTATACATGTTCTCTTGTTGATTCTTTAAGACAAGGAGGCACAAAATCAATTAAGAGGCTCGTGACTGAAGGATAGCTCGAAAATCTCTTTTGCTTTCTCGGGATGTACCTTGAGGGGCTTGTATGTTCCTATGCCTCTTGCAGAGTGAGCCTAGGCAGGCCTTTTATGCCCTACTACAATATCTCTGAACATATCAACTGGAGCAACTGGATCAACTGGAATAATGTATGTCTCCCTCTAAACTGTTGAAGGGGGAGAAGGCATTGTCTCACTGTCAATCTCCATATGAGATTTGTTGGATCTTTGAAAAGCTATCTCTTATTCAAGGGAAACATATTTTCTTGTCTTAATCTGTCTCTAACCATGGATGTCGATCTGGAATGTCTTTGAAGATTCATTGTATCCTTTCTTTCTAAAGGATCTAGCTTGGACTTCTTCTCTTTGGGTATATGAAAATACATTGGGCACCCAAATATCCTGAAGTGTTCAATCTCAAGCTTCACTCTAGTGAAGGATTCTTTGGGAGTTATGTTTTTCAAAGTCTGGTGAAGACTCTTGTTCTGATCATATACTGTGTAATGCATGCTTCTTCCCATAGAATCATAGAAGGATTCTGATCATGTATTGTTGCATTGGTTTCCCCAATGATAGTTTTATTCTTCCTCTTTCTCAAATAATTTTGATTCCCTCTGAGTCAAGTGCCTCCCTCTGAAGGATAAACATATTCCTTTGTTGTTAACTTATCTGGAACAAGAAAAAAAGAAGAACCAAAAAAATAATATCTCCTAAAGGAGAATAATGAGTACATTTATAGAATCAAAACAATTTAAGGAATGTTGTCACAGCTACAACATCTACTTGTAATGTAGCAAACTTTAGAAATATAGATTTAGAGGAATGACAATTACAACAATCAAACCTGGAGTCTTCACTTCTAGTGTGATGTTCTTCTGAATGTATTGAGATCCCTCTGGATCCATGACTTCAGCAAAAAGGTTCCATCCTCCTGCAATTACCCTTATGATAATGATACAAACAGTATATATACAAGTGCATACCTGAGGGTGCTGATATGATTTCTCCAATGTCACCTGACTGATCTCTGTGCTCTTGACATCTTCATGAAGAGGTTAGTCATAGTGTCACCTTTTTTTATCACCCATACTAAGCCTTCCTCTAAATTATTTTCTTCCATGAACTTGAAGTTGCTTGATCCATCAAGATTTCCATCATAGTTATGTTCATCATAATTTTAGATTCTTCACAAACCCTTGTCAACTTGGGCCAGAAAACCTAACAGCTAGGCTAGGCTAGCACTTTTAGGTTTTGTTGGACTTATGACTACCAACAATAAGCCTTTGAAATATAGAAGAACAATGGTGAGTTGAATAGCTCCTTCAATGAGTTGCAGAAACCCTAATTCTCAAATTTCTGCAGAAATTAGTGAAACCCTAGAAACCCTAGGGCCAAAATTTCAAAATGCTTGTAATTTCACTTTGAGAGATTTTGGAGATGCCCTGGAGGAGGTCACACTCTTCTATGCCAAAAATAGTCCCAGCGTCCAAGTATTAAGGGCTAGATCACCAATGAAAGGAGGGTCGTATGGATTTTTCTGGAAACCCTAGGAGGGTTGTACGGTTCTGCAAAAGTGAGAGGAGACTTGGTAGATGCTTGTGCAATGGGTTCTTTCAAGACCTAATCTCCAATACCATGTTGATTTTTCAATAATATAGGTTAATCATGTAGTTCATTTCAATTTCCATTTGTCTTAACCATAAACAAGAATGTTGCAGCAACCAAGATCACAAGAAGAAACACCATGCACAAGAACACAAGAAGTATATTGGGAAACCCTTCTCAACAAGGGAAGAAAACCCATCCAAATCCTTTGCTATATTCTTCAAGAGAAATACCTTCACCACCAAGAAATACCTAGCACACAAGAGGGTTCTTAAACCCTAGAACTGTAGCACCCAAGAGAGGTGCTCATCTTTTCCCAAAAAAGTGTACTTGCTAAAATTTCCAAAACTCACATGGAAGATATGTTTCCTCAAAGGGGATTTTACCTTTACTTATACTAACCTAATTTTGTCAACAGAAGTGTCTATTGACACAATAGGGCCAACCTCACTTATCTTATAATATAATAATTATTATTATTATTATTATTATTATTATTATCATTATTATTATAATTAATATTATCCAGATTAATTATCTTTTACATTTATTATTAATCACATTAAGGTGGGGTCAACCTATGCCCTTTACATAACAATTAGGGTTACAGGCAAGTCTGACTCTTGAAAAATATATAGAAAAGGATTTGATACACCCACTAGTGATCATCCACTAGGGGCACATCCATAGGGATGTCACATCT
Source organism: Picea abies (assembly GCA_900067695.1). Taxonomy (NCBI): domain Eukaryota; kingdom Viridiplantae; phylum Streptophyta; class Pinopsida; order Pinales; family Pinaceae; genus Picea; species Picea abies. The sequence continues at coordinate 16,209 of CBVK0100455775.1, forward strand.
CTGGTTCACTGCATTACACAGAAGAACCAGATCTTCACACGTTCACATGTGCTCGTCCACAAGCACGTACACTCTACAGATATTCTTTCCCACTACCTCACACAGGAGAATCATCTGGAGTATTCTCGTCAACTCTACAACTCAGAGGAGTCTAATACATCATCTTCATTTTTTCTCACATGATGATGCACCCAACACTTTGGGATTTCACACGTTCACCTTGTGCTCATCCACAGGCACGTCTAACTCAACAGATCACCTTTCCCACTGGATAATCATCTGGAGTTCTTCTCAACTCTTTGAATGGAGGAGGTTATCTCTACGTTCCTAGCTCTGTCTCAGGCAGGAACCAAGTACCATTATTAGGGGATTTCTCTCAGGTTTGTAAGCTAAGAGAAAGACTCACATAGCTGCAATGATCCACATATCACAAGTTTGTAAGCTGGAGAATGTCTCACATAGCTGCAATCATCAACATATCTTCAGCTACAAGTGTCATATTTGAGACCATTGTTGACGTTGAAGGTGCAATGATGAATACTATGCTCACAAATGATTGTCATGCTTTATTGTTTATCTATATTAATAATATACTAGTAGGTGGGACCCCCTTGTCTAACTTATGGAACTATGGTGGATAAGAAACACTTATATTTTGGTTACCTATGTGATGATAGAAAAATAGTTTCTACAACTCATTTGTTTCAGATCATGGTTAAAATATTTATGGTGATATGTGGTGGTTGGGTGATTAAAACATGGAGCTAAATGGTTTTGATTATCTCTCACAAAATATTATTATGCTACCTTTTTGGATGAAAGAATTATACTATAGTTTTGATGTTGATATTATGTATTGTTCATTGCAAAGTTTTGGGTGATATCGACCCTTGATACTATGGTTATGCGCATTGTTTGATTTGCATAGTGGGTTGTGTTCCTAGCGCAGTTGTCAATTGTAGAAATTTGATATTGGCAAGGAGGTGGCACACTTTGGACTATTGCACACCTTGTAAAAGTAATATGGAAAGTTTGATTTTTGGTTGATTAATGCTTTTAATGTAGTGATATGGTGAGTTGGCTTGGCTCGTACTAATAATTGAATGACAAGATGAATGGAGAAGCGACGTGCAGTAAATGCAAGTCACTCAAACTCCCCTCGAGCCAGTCACCCTAGTCATTCTTGCAAGTTTTGGCTCTGGTAGTTGTTGTTGCTCCACCTTGCTCGGTTGTGGAAGAAGTATACAACCTTGGGTTTTTCTCCTCGTGTAATATTTTATAGGTATGATGTTTTCTTACTTCTCCATCCATGAGGATTGCTCTGCGCTTAAATCAAATGTTGGCTCTAGTTGCTCATGGTATGTGTATTTCTCAAGTTGTTACGATGTTTTTGGAACTGTGTGTTATGGTTGCATTCTTGTTTTCATGTGGTTGTTGTTCTAAGACTATTGGTATCAAAGGTTGGTCGCGGGTCCTTGTTGTGTGTAATTATTCATAGGGAAATGTTGAGTAACAGTTGGGGTTTAGCCTACATTGATATGAATCTGTATTCGGGTTTGGTATCTCTATTGAAATTGGTTATTGCAGTCCGCCTAAACTCTGGGCTTTGCGAATACACAACCTATGGATTGACATTACTAGTCTCTGTGGCTAGTGTACCCACACCATGTTTCGACCCTGTGGGTTTTTATGTGAACCGTGATTAGAACATTCTATGCCTTGTCTTGGCAAAACCCTCAGTTGTTGGCTTGCTTGCTATAACCTCACCGTAATTGTTTACTGGTAAACATTATACAGTATGAGAACTTTGCTACCCAGATCTTGATGAAAGCATTATTTGTGCTTTTCGGTTAGGCATGGGTTTTAATATGATCACTCATTATGCAGTGTTGAAAAAGGAATTGGATTCACTTGTTTGTTTTGGAAGTTGCAGTTTGTTGTTTGAAACCTATGCAGTCGAGAGCCTATTGCATATTATTGTTTTTTTGATCGATTTTGGATAGGAGACCTATGGAATGAGTTGTTTGTGCCATTCAACTGACAACTCTCTGGTTGAACTTCCATGTTGTCTCTACCAATTACTATATTGAGTCCTAAACATTACATTGAAAGGGTATTTACTCCAACTTAAAGTTGATGGGAGCACTGTGTTTGCTTGATTACTTGGACACGATTTTTTTTGGTCCCTTTCTTGGAATTTCTGGAAAGAAATCTATACCCACCTATTCATTTGAAGCTTCTGTTCCAAAAAATGAATGTTATTTTTGGTTCAATCATTATGTTGATTGTTAAATAAAGGGGCATTTGTGTTCAAAAGGTTTGAGGCCCAAATAAAGTGATGATGTCCATAATAAATGGCATTGAATGGTGGTTAAATAATAATAGATATGAGTTGTTTGTAAACATTGTATGTGTCCCTGTTGGTTTTAAAGGATTACTATTGGAGGTAATGTTATGCTCGTGGCTCAAAGGATATTGTTTTTTTCTACAACGATTACGATGTTGTTCATTATGACTGTCACGTTATGATAATATGGATGCAATAGTTACTGTAATTAAATATTTCTTGACATACAGATTATTGTGTAAATAATTGGAAGCCAACAAGCAAATTTGTCAAAGAAAGTACCAGTTTAAATTATTGTTTTGGAAAAGGAACACTTGTTAAACTTTGAAGGTGTGGACAGAGATCTGTTTTGATTGCATCTGTGATAGAATTTTTTGGTTTGTGTCAATTGAAAACTATCCATATCGCTTCCCTATAATTATACCATTTTTCACTAATTACATCCCCCTCGCAATCCCAATTTAACTTATTGCATCCATGTTCTATGACATAAATTTAAAAAGGAAAAGTCTGTGTAGAAGCGACAAAGGGATAACATAGCAAGGGATGGTGACTGATATTTTGATATTTTTATAAATAGTTAAATTGTTGGTTAATTGATTGAACAGTATTCATAAACTGATCCCCTATCATTATACCACTTTTCGCTAATTACACTCCCTCCATATTTTCCATGAACCCTATCACTCCTTGCTCAATTGGAAATTAACGAATGGTTTGTTATGGATGGATTTGTGTAACATCCCGCTCTGACACACTTACAAGACTTATTCTTTGAGGACACT